>KB680980.1:0-16760 GCA_000349165.1 Anopheles christyi | reverse complement strand
GGTTGATGAAGGTATGTGGTGAAGAAATAACGAAAGAAAAAATAGGGATACGGGTTCCTTCAATGTTTATGGACGCGAGCGTGCGTCTTTACATTACACTTTCCCGCATGCCTTTTTTGTTGTGTGTGTGTGTGTGTGTGTGCATGAAACGGAAACATCATAAATTTGAAACAAAAGCCCTGTTGGTTATGCTGACCAAGCGGGTCCAGCACAAACTGTTGCGTGTTGCGCAATCGCCAATTTTCGGTGTATCATCTTCGAGGGAGCGAATTTTGATGATGAGAAAACCGAAAGCGTCCTTACCGTAATAGGAAAGTCACGATTAACAGACACACACATGTGTGTATATGCTTATGTGTTTGCAGATCGTGCTGGCAGGCCTTTTGTGAAAACATAACCCATCCCACCCACCAACACGTGCCGGGACGGTTCATTTGCTTATCGGCGAACGGTGTGTTGTGGCGATCGGGTCTTCCCTTCATTAATGGACGATGTTTTGCAGTTTGTGTCGTGTTTTCACAATTTCCTCCGTGGGATGATCTGTTTCTTTGGCTTGTAACCGAAATTTATGATACGGGCCTTTCGTTACGAAATCCTATCGATTCTACCGGAATGTTCGTTAGGGGTTGATTGATTGATGGCTTGTTGGGGGAATCGAACATATCGGTAGCTTTCCTTATGCTTTCGGTATCGAGTGGGAGGAAAACATTCACTCATTGAAAAACGATACGAGTTTTAATCAAGAAAATGATACATTGTTCAAAATATTCAAATTTTTTTATAATTTAGAATACTTTAATTATCCCGTACCGTGACTGCTGCATACTTACAATTGTTTTCCTTGAAATTGATTTCCTTACAGAACTCGATCACAACCGTACAGCCATCGATCCAGTGAATGTACCAGTGCTAACCAAATCCTCAATATTGACCTTCATCATCACCAACCGCCCCCGTATTGTGTCTCCCTCTCGAACCACAGCCAACAATGGACTCAACTGGAAGATGAAGCTATAAGGTGCGCACTCACATCATCCCCATTACGAAACGAATCTCGTGCGACGAGTCCAGCAAAACTGGCAACGGCAGTTTAGTACTGGAAATCAATTTCCCCTACCTCCAAGCATCCCGTTGGACAGCAAGTGCGCCGAGTGTTCCGTGCGTGCTCGATACAACCGATCCATTCCGTCCATCCGAGAATGGTGGCTTAAAGGGAATGTGTGTGCGTGTGTCCGTGTGTGTGTTTGTGAAAAATCAGTGCCGAACATGGTATTCCGGATGTTCCGGGTCCGGGCGCATCTAGAAGTGGAACGCAAAGTGTACTGATGTGCGACCGTTGTGTTAGTGAGGCCGGCAATAGAAAAGTGAAGCCGAAAGAGGGAAAAGCAAAATATATTAGCATGCCCCGTGTGTTGGTGTTGGGTGCGTAGTTGAAACGAGGCTTCGATTACGGTGTGCAATCTGCTGCACAGCACTGGAGAGGGCAGGTGTGAAGTGGGCGGCTGTAAAGTAACAGATAAAATATAATCACATCGCAAACTGGTGGTGGCGAGTGTTGTGCCGGTTTTGTTTTGCTTTTGACAAGCGCACGGAGGCGAAGTGTTTGCTGCAAGATGCCTGCCGGTTATAGAGCAAATGGTCATATACCACACCCCGGCAATGGACACATCAGTAAGTAGAAACAAGTTTGAGTTTTTGTTTAAGCATTTCGTTAAGAATTTTTGCCCTGCCTTGCAACATGAAGTGTATCAAAATAAATCCTGCGAATCTTTTGTAAGAATCAAACACATTAAATAACATTAACATAATACACACGGAGTTGTTGTTTCACTCTCGCAAAGCATAGCAGAAAAGTATGCTATAAACTAGTAAAACAGACTGCTGCTGTTTTCAGCGCTACACACCCAGGGACAAAACGATAGTTTTACAAATGAGGATCATTTAAATATTTTATAAGCATGAGAAAATAGCGCAGAAGCAGAACCGTGCAACCGTCAACAACATCAACGAAGCAACAAAAAAGACTCCTTTGCTTGTCCAGTTAGTTGGGTCGGATTAGTTTGGTCGTGCGCTCGTGTGATGTGACGCTTTTGTTGAGATGTTTAGCGCGTCGGTCGCCTTGCGCCTTCAGGGTGCCTCCCCGTCATGACGACTGAGGTGATGATTCGGTTGTGATAATTTCAAATCTCATCCAAACATTCCTCCGCCCCCCTCTTCTTTTGCATTCGTTTCGGAGATAAACGTTTCAAATGTTGTATTTTTTTTCTTTCCTGCCTGATGGAACACTGGACCACGTGTGAAGAAATAAAATTAAGATTTTTACGACGGCACTCAGCACGACTCGGCTCGAATGTGGCTCCTTCACGGGTGCGTGCCTCGGTCAAAATATTAGATGGAATATTTTGTCGCACCGTACACATACCACTCGGGTTGGTGACGCTGGTTAACCTTGGCCTCGGGAAGGGGATCGATTTTAATCTGAAATTCCTGTGTCAAAACGCCAGCAAAGCCCATCCCTATCCGTGATGACTCAGTTTATTTTACTTTGTGAGCTAAAGTTTCGGACCGAAAAGAGAGTTGTTTGGCTTTTTGTCGTATTGATCAGCTGGTCAGCCTCCCGCACGGTGGATCCATTTCAGCCTCATCCATCATTCGATTCGCGCGCGCTCTGATGGCCATCGCTATTAGGATCGTTTGATTGTGTCGCAGTATTTCGAAAGGGTAGGAATGTGTAAAAAAGAGCGTCACGATTAGCATCATTCAGTAAAACGATCTGGCGGTGTGATTCTGTCCTTCATGTTTCGCCATCACCGGAGATAATTTCTATAATTATTCGTGCTCTCCCGCAGGCCCTCTGTACGTGTGTGTGTTGCTGCTAATGTTGTTGCAAGTGTTGCCTTTTGCCTGCCCCTGGTGAGGGATGGTAGCAGCTGATCTTCGATCTTCATCTGTGATACACTCCCGACCGGTGGGCCGGTAAAATCGATCAATATTATAAGCCTCCTTCGCCGATTTCTCCTTCTCCTTCGTTTTGGGAGAAGGATACGCAGCCGATGCTAGGTATGGTTTGCGTCTTGCGCAATCAACACACCCGTAACGCGACTCGCTCCTGTTGCCATTGGACCGAAACGCTCGTTGGGTGTAGTTTCAGTGTGTAATGTAAGGGAGAGCAAGGGCTTCCCACACTTGAATGTGCATACTTTCTTTACGAGCCGATCGTAGATGTAGATGGATCGACTTCCTGGTGAGTTGTGCCACCGTTTCCAGAGCATGCAATAAATGACTTAATTTCTGCTGCTTGTAAGGGCAAACAAGATGTTTTCAATACGCTCTTCCTCGTTTTTATTTTTCGCTCTCTCCTTAGCTGAAATGTATAATAGCTCAGTAGTAAATCACACCGCAAAGCTGGCTCACTGCAAACAGGCACGGATTGTAATAATTTAATCACCGATTTGCTTTGACGATTATGACGAGCCGTGTTCTCCTTGCGGTCACCTTCAACTGGCAGACGATGGACGATGAGGTTTGGGTGAAATCAATTAATCAAACGTAATTCAATGGGACGCATGACATGCCAGTGCCCGGGCTACAGTTACAGGTCCACCCAAACTCGAACGAACTCTGCAGCAAAAATGCTTCCACGAATATGTGCGTGGTAAACGATATTATTAATTCAACAAACGTTCTCTTCTCGTCTGCCCAAGCAAATGCAATCTGGACGCGAAAAAAAAAGAAGAGGGCAAATCATTTTTAGGAGACAAAAACGGTCTTCCAGCGGGTGGTTCGGGCAGTACAAAATGAGACGAACCCGATTGAATATTTAGCGCGTTGAAATCGTTCATGAAATGCAAAATTAATTGCCGTATGGCTTTAAAAATAAACTCACCCCACACACGAGCGGTACAATTATGTTATTGAGGGAGTTTTTTTTGTCCTACAGAATCTCCTTCTTGCCGGCGCTGTGAATGCGTGTAACAAACTGCCTGCCAACACCCCAAACAAGGAACTTCCCCAATCAACCGAAAGCAGAAATCGAAACCGCTCCGCCCGAACATTCCTAGCATGATTGTCAGCAAGATTGGGATTTATATTTTACTTTTTTGTTATCCCTCGTTCGCTTAGCCAAAGATTCCTCGGAGCAAAAAAAAAGCCGAAGGTCATTGTCACGCTGGCTTGGTTGGCGCGCGCACGCTCGTACTCGCCATGTCTCCGAATGTGGCAGACCGCCCGAGGCATTTGGGAAATTGTGGCCCGATGACGACGACGACGACGTCGCCAAGCCGCAACCACAAAACCTTCCTGCTTAAATGCCGCATCATAATTACACGCAAATTTGTCATATTTCTTAACCATTGTTTGGCCCGGGCAAGGGAAGGAACCAATTTACCGCGCTCCAGCTCTATCCAAAAATGGAGCACAAAAATGAGGAAAACGTCAATTTTGGGAAACGGTGGGAGAGCACGCGGTTGTTAGAGTTTTGCGTTTGGCGAAGGGCACAGGAATGTTCATTGATTTATCTTATTTATTGTCGTGTTATTTATCTTCATCTACAACGCCGTAGTGGTTGGTTGAGAGTTTGAAATGGAATTTAGTTTATAGAGATTATCTGATAAGGTTTACGAGACGTTTTTACTTTGTTTTATATTTAATACGAAGACTTGATCTCTTAATCTTTATTACATCTTTTATTTATCTTGATTTTAATAATTTAACGATTATTTAACGACTGCATTTTATTTGCATTTATAATTTCATCGGTGCATTATTATTTTTTACGTTTAATTTGTGTGGCAAACTCAACGAGAGATAAGGTGATCAACATCTCTTAATGCTCGCTGTATCTAATATTCAAATTTGCATAGTCACTCCAGCATTCGGACGGTTCCTCTGCGGCATTCCATTTGCCTTTCCAATCTAACATTGCACCTTGCATTCCAAAGCGCAAGGAGCGTTCGCGGAATGTATTTTCCATCCCGTCTAAACTCCTCAACAAACAATCAACACCGGCATGCGAATGGGATGCATCTTCCATCCCAAAGGGCGCTCGGTATCGTAAAAGAAGGGTTTTTACGATCGCGAAAGGCATAAACCGCATAGTCGTAAATGACCTCCACCGTGTGTGATCTGAGCGGCCTCACGAATCGTCTGGCTGGTTTGATTGAATCTCGCCGATGACGTTGCGCCACCGTGTGTAATGGACGGATAATTATCACTTTTCACATTCCCATCCTGTGGAAAACAAACCATCCAGCGTGAGAGAGAAGATGTAGCACTTTCTTTTATCTTCTTCCTCTCTTAATTGTCACTAAAGACGTACCATTCAACGGTTTGCTAATTTGGGTGGTAAGGGAGGAATCGGGAGCGATTTAAAGTCAAACGCGTCTTCCACGAGCCACAGCGTCGTGTGCTGTCGGTCAATTTCGTGATCAATTCCGGTTTGACGATGGGATGGGATGGTGAGGAGGGCGAAGGGAAGGAAGCAGCAGCCAGCAGCTGTTGTTGTTTTGTTGTGTTTTTTTTCTGCACATTTTCCACACAACCGCACGACTCACAGGGAAGATGTCGTGCCAGCATGCGCATCCTCAAGGCCAGTGTGAGGAAGTTCGTGTCGCCCGGTTTTGTTTTGTTCCTCTCACCTCTTCGTAGCGTGATGCAGATCAAAGTGTCCCATGTCGATCCGTTTTCTATTTCTAAATCACCGCTAAAAGCACCATGATCGACTTGTTGATGAGGAGAAAATATGCAAATTATGCTGCCATGCGATATGTTTAGCTGACAGCCTACCGGAATCCCCCCTCCCCCGGATGGATCGGGACCAGCTCGAGGGCGTGGAACGATGAAACGGAAGGAAGCGCATATGTCTAATGTATGCAAATTAGCGTGCGATGGGAGAGTGCGGGAAAAGAAATGTAACACCGACACAAAAACATGCATGTTGTGTGTTTGTAAACAGAGCGACAGAGCCACACGGAAAGGGGGTAAGCTGAAAGTTACCTCGTATATTGACGCTTATGCTAAATTGAATCCTTTACTTTGTTTGTCTGGAGGGTTGTTTTAAAATGGAAATGTATTTTATGAACTCTAAAAGTTTGCTCAGTCACTTCGCCTCAATATAATCGCCTCACGCCAAGCCCTGGAACTTGTCATCCCATCTCCCTGTTATCATGCCGCATTTACATGGATGAGTGGAGCGGTTCTTTTTCTCGCTCTAAATTTTCTTCACGATGTCCGGATGTCGTCCGGTTATCATCTCGTAAATCGCGTGATCACTCTTTCTTTCTTTTGTCGCCAACAGCAACATGGGACACACGCGGGTGCATCTTAATCGTTTCGGTGAAAATCGAGTGTGCCGAGGGATCGAACGGCGCGCTGTCGTGGAATTGAAACGAAAGTGGAAAGTTGTGACCTCGCCCCCGGGAGGGAGGCAGGTTGACGACCCGCTTGGGCCAACGCACAGACGGCACCGGCAAACATGTCGAACGCTGGGCGTCTGCTGATCCAGTTTTCACCACGGGGATCATCGTTCGAGGGATCGACGACTACGACGACCTCAAATGTCTAGCGCGACAGTCCCCCCTTTGGAGTGACCTTTTTCACACCGCTAAAGATGCTGGTGGCATCGTTGTCCCAGTGGTCGTTGGTCGTTTGCGATCAATCTATGGTGTTCGATGACGGGTGCTGAACGCTTAACAATTGAGGCCTGCTTAGCGTGTGAAATTTTAAAGCACTAGCCTAAAATGGTCAGGCATGGCTTCGGGGCCTGGGGTTAATGGTGTCTCGATGCGCATTTTCCGGCCACTATTCAGGTCGAGAGGGCATCGTCGTTCAGGGAGGGGAGGTGCTATATTTGGGGGGACCTTTTGAAGGTGTGTTTAGTAAAGGCAAAGCTCTACTTTTCATTTTTTGAAAAATCTAATGCTTGATAAGAAGTTGTGAGTAGTCTCATGTGAGTTAATTTCAGTATAAAGAGTATAAGTATAAGAAAGCACCGATAACACTTGATATGGAGACCACCCGAAGAGCATATTTCATAAACATTAGTTTATTAATATTGATGCATAGTAGTTACAGCTATTCATGATATTTTTGTGAACAGGTGAGAGATAAT
The DNA here is from genome assembly GCA_000349165.1 of Anopheles christyi. Taxonomy (NCBI): domain Eukaryota; kingdom Metazoa; phylum Arthropoda; class Insecta; order Diptera; family Culicidae; genus Anopheles; species Anopheles christyi. The sequence continues at coordinate 9,652 of KB680980.1, read as the reverse complement.
TTAAGAAATGTAAATAAATGCATTCAAATCCTTATCTTAAACATTGCTGTCTTGCCCAATCGGGCATAAAACAAACCATCGTAAACAGTTCACGATGCATAACGCAGAAGATTAAATCCATTATCCAACGCACCGCATAACAAAATGAGCCATGGGTCAGATAACGAGCCAAAAAGCTCGAGGGAACAATAATGCTGAACGCATTTGAACGAGCTTTCGAAAGTCAATCGGTTTGGAGATAATAATTTGTCCCTCCGAGAGTAAATGCTGTGCCGCTTGAACGAACCACCCGTGCGACAGCTTTGCCCCCGTTCCCCCCCCCCAAAAAAAAAGCAACCCAACACGCTCACCGCTGTCAAGTGCGAGATTATTCTGGGCTAATGATTCTAAACTACGTTCCCTTAGCATTTGGGGATAAAAGAAAGAGATAGAGGGGAAGGGAGTCATAAAAAGTAGGTCATACTTTCGAGGCCAATTTTCCATTCACAAGATGAGCCGCTCAGCTTTGCATCTTGGTAGTTTGCCATCAAAGAGACCCCCAGCGTGCGCCTCATTTGGCCTACTTGGTGCGTTGTGTAACTCATAAATAATTCCCTTCACCTCGAACCTCGCGGGGGCTGGGTAGCTTCTAAATTAGGGGAAAAATTTCGTTCAGCAAAAGGGCACCCGGCACTCGAGGAAGCACAGATGAAGCAAAATGTAAAGTCACACATTCCTGTGGTGTTGATTCTGAGAGAAATTTATACCATACCATTTACACCTGCGTTCCCTTTTTTCCCCTGCTTTCAGCCAGACTCCCTGAAGGGATGAATGGGTTTTTTCAGCGTCGTGCTCCAGGCATCAAAGAAAGAGACACCTAGACCCTAGCAAGAGGGGCAGAAAAATCCGATAATTAATAGATTTAGTACTGTGTATCCCCGTGTCCCCTTGGTTCCTTTCTCTGTTACCGGCGTGTGGCGGATATGGGCTGCCGTGAAGTGAAGCCGAACGCTTTACCTTTAACGGCTCATTTAAGCTTTCGTCTTTTTCGCGTTGGGCTCTAGGTCAGATCTAGGTGGAAAGGTGCGGCACCTTGGCGCTAATTGATAAATAATAATCACCCTGCTGGCTGAGCCTCCGTCGGATGGCAATTTGTGGGGTGCCCCAAACATGGGTAGGAATGTGAGCTAGCGTGTGCAAAAAGCAAAAATCAAACAGCCTAATATGAAATTTTCGAACGGGATGACACAAATTTGTCACGAGCAAACGATGCGAATCGCCTTATTTGCGCACCATTTCCGTCCGCTCGACGGTTTGATTGGTTTTTGCCGAGGGCAATTAATGAACTACGGTGATTTGAAATCAAACAACGATATATTTAAGCTCTTTGTTAATCTTCTCGTTTTCGTAGATGAAAAAAAAGTGAAAAGAAAGACCACTCAGTAAGTTCCAAAAGCAAAGCAAAACAAACGACATGAACGCAAGCGACGAACCCGACTCACTTCTATCGATTTGCACTTCATCAACTTTAAAGCAAAAGCGGTCGATCTGCATCATGGCCGCAGCCCTTCGGAAATGGTGACGTGATTGTCAATCAAACAGCAATTTTTTCGGCTCTTCCCACCTTTGCCTCCCTTATGGCAACCTCATTGTACTGGAACGTGTAGACAACTCTTTTGCTGCTTCTCGCAGCTGATTGGAGGTCAGCTTTCTTCTTTCCACCCGGCCATCTGGAACACGTGTGGAAAGCTTGGCATGGCGGCCGGGAAACTCAATGAAGAGTGAAAATGGCACACACCCGAGTGTCTCCCGTCTGCACGGTGTGGTCTCGGCCGGAGGGGCAAGGAAGGCATCCACAGAGTGCAGCTAGAACAATGCGCTTTTGTGCTCGATTCGACGTTGGCGCGTTCCTCTCGCGTACGTTTCACACTATTTTCTCCTTGCTCGGTATGTAGTGCAAGTGCATTGCATTGAGTATGTGTACGGCAAAAAGCATAACCGTGATGCGCGGCGTCGGGTTGTTGTCCCATTTTTCTTTCCTCGATTTTGTGCTCACTATCTGTCTCTCTTTTTCCGATGCGAAGTTTTTCCTTCAGCCTGTCCCGGTTTCATCATTCCGGTAGTTACCTTGTGTGTTGCAGCTTCTTTCGTAGCATGGCACCGCCACCCGCCACGATGCACACTAATTTGCTTCTTTTGATTCGAGGTCCCTTTTCTTTTCCCTCTGCAGGCTGTTGCAGTTTTCCAAAGCCATCCCTTAAACAGCCAGCGTAAACGCTTTCCTTCTCTGATATTCGAGATCGTCTCTTCTACTGCTTGCTACCGACTAATGCACAATTTGTGCAACAATTCCAATTCCACTCGGAGGAGAAAGGGAAGAGGGGTAACCAAGAAAGGGCAGCAAAATTATGCCATATTAGAGCGGGCATAGTTTTCTTCCCTGCGAGAAAGAACGGTTATTTATCGCCCGCTGAATATTCATGCCACAATCAGGGCCATCACCGGCACGATAAGATGTACCCGGTGCAGCAAGGGGCTTTTTCTTATCTTCTGCACCGTATCTTCTGGAAACGGAGTTTTTATGGGAAGCAGGGAGGGAGAGAGAGAAAGATTTAATTTTCCTTTCTTTGCCAAACTCATCATCCTGGGTGGCTATATATTTTTCACCCCATTCTTATCAGCGGTGCGATATCTTGCACGGAGAGCGCAATTTCATCGCAATACGACGTGGATGTGTGATTTGTTGTGCAAAAAAAGCATTAAAACGTGTGTGTGTTCCTTCTCACTGTACACTCGAAAGGTGTTTGGCATGATGATCATTTCGCACGATTTGTTTTGGGTGTACTTTAAACTTTACTTGTGGTGTAGCTCGTGTTCGGCTGTAAATCATTTTGATTTGCTTTGCCACTTATAAGGATGGTGATGATGACGATGAGAATATTTAAATGATTTTTGTGAGTAAAACAATCACTAGGTGTGTAATTTTTCAACTGGGAAGGGAAACGAAGGTTACACGTAAGTCGAGCTTGAGCGATCGTTACCATTTGCATGTGTTAAAGCAAAGTTTGCGTAGTTTAATTAACGAGTAGAACAAGCCCGATTTATGGTACGATTCAAAGCAAATGGTGGCATTGCAAGAAATTGATTACAATCTCTAGGCCATAAGAGATAGTTCAAGATGTTTTCATGTTGAGAAAGACAGTAATTAAAGTCGTATGTACTCTACTGGAAGTAATGTAATTAAAATAAATCAAATCGGAAAACAGTAACGATCGTTCAGTGCATACAAATATCGAAAAATGGTTTCTTTCGGAACGTAAAACGGACTTCATATTGCTTCCGTTACCTCGCAGTTTTATGCCGTGACTTCTAAATGTCATTGTAACGACCAATTCAAAATATACGCTTCACTAAAGAAAAGAATACCACAAGCTTTGCTTTATTTTCGCTTACAAATTGCTTCATTATTTCCCTATTTAATAGACAAAATCCGATTCAATTCTCAGCAATTCAACCATAAAAAATCACATTCATCCCGTCCTTCCAAATTCGGTGCAAAGCCTTTCGGTAGGGATCACTTTCCATCTTTATTCCTTTGCCAACAAAAAGGAGGGAACTGTACGTTAGAAGCTTACCGTTTCTTTCTGCTTGCCCCGACCCCGACCCATTGCATGTCTGTTTTACATCAAAGTTGTCTTCACCATCGAATGTCGCCAGCCGGAGGCGAAAATTTAATGTCTTTCTCGCTAACCAAAGGCGAAGCTGAAAATACAAACTGCTCGATCTATAGCGATATTATCGTTCGTTGACTTTGGTTCATTTCAGATAAATAATCAAACGCTGTCCAAGTACGGCGATCCGCTTCTATCCTGTGTGTCCATTTTTGGGACATTGCTGGAACTAGCGGGAGTGAGATCGTCTTCAAGTCTCCTTTCCAGCACCGTTCAGCTTTCAGTTTCGAGTGTGGCTCCAGAAGTCCGTCTGTCACTCGTCACGGCCTACACAAGGCTCTCGCTCTGAATATGTGTAGAAGCGCGTTGCAAGGGGTGGAATTAGATGGGAACCCCGTGATGAGCTCGAATGGCTGTTAACGCAGGTTGGGCGACCAGAACAACACCACACATTGTCAACAGAGATCGCTCACCCACATCGTCCTCCACTTGTCCACAAACAAACACATACACCCATCCGCTCCATCTCCAGCTACCTTTTCCCCTTTTCCACTGCAAGCAGTATGGAAGGGAAAGGTGATCGTCTCTCGGGCGCTGGGAACCGTGCGAGTAGGTGTAAATGATACATTCGCGAATTTCTAGACATGCCAAAGTGCTTTCAGCAAAGACGGCACTCTTCAGTCCGACGAATCGCCACCGTTTTTATGTGGACGGAATCGGAGGCGGAGGGAGGTGCCCCAGGTGACTAGATATCCCGAAACACAACTCCATCTCTGATTTATGCACTCGACAGATTACTCGACCTGTGGCTGTGTTTGGTAGTTACTTGTTGGTTTGTGCTGTTGTGTTGTTTTTTTCTTCTTCTTCTCGCAGTTTCATCTCATCTAGTTGTGCTAGTCGGCTTATCGGTGGTTGCTTCCTTTCCGGGACGTACACACGGGTTATTTATTTGTGTGTAATTTTGTCTCACCTTAAGGGGTTACACCGGCAGTGAGGTAAAGAAAGTTACCCAGAGGGACCGTAGACTCACTCTAGTAATAGATGGCGGCACATCAAGCGGGTTGGTTTTGTGGTAGATAAATTGCCTTTTTTGCGAGACGTTTGCTCACGTAAGCTTATGTTGAGCATGTGAAAAAATGGGGAAACATAATGGTTTAAAAACTGTACCGTACTGTATTTGCTTCTAGAATACAGGTTTAGGTGTTGGTGAATGGTTTTAAGTGGCTCATTTTATTGACTTTGAGTCAACATGCGCATAATAGCATGTTTATGCAACGAAGAAAAGGAGAATGAAGAGTATATGCATCAAGACTGGAGTGTAAAGCAAGGAAAATGGATGTTTATCGCCCAAAACGTGCGAATTGGTGAGTTAAAGCATTTATTTCCGATTTCTTCTTCAACGTAAACACGCACACATAAACTCATTCATGTTTCTTTTGCCTCGCTCGGCCGTATAAATAAACAATCAATTTATTAGCAATCATTACCACTCATCAAGCACTGTGAAACCAGTGTATGACATTTGTGGCCAATGTGTCTGAAACGTTAAACAATCATTCGCATTCGCTCATTTCCGCCTGCTGCCATTTGTGGCTTTTAACTTTATGGTGACAAATGACCTCTGGCCCCACCCCCGAAACATCTTCCCTTTTTTTTACCCAACAGCCGCAAAACACTTTAACACTTTGTTTTGCTGGCAAAGCTTCACTAAAACCTCGCACTTCTCACCCTAAGGAGGACGAGTTGTAGAGATAAAAGCAAACCAGTGTTTAGTTCCTCCGCAGAAAAGAAACGAGGAAGCAAGAAAAGCTAGTAAACGACGAATTTGCCAAGATAGGGCAGACAAATATCTCATAATTGTTTGACAAAAGTGTGCACTCGCACAATTAGTGTCGATTTTTCATGGTTCCCTCTCCTTTTTTGTCGGTTTTTTTTTTGCAAATCACGAGGTTTGCGGACCAATTTGTGTCGCCCCCATCGTATGTACGCTCTTCCGTGGGTTGGATTTGAACGGCAAGATCGAAATCGTGTAGAGCTGTTGTGCAATCGAACGCCCTAGCTGCATCTGCCTGGGATGGGCGGCAAATGCATTTCGAAAAGCGATGCAATTGCCAACATTAAGTGTGACTGTTTATAATGTGCGGCAAAATGGAAAGGGACTTGGGTCGACTATTGTGCCATTCTGCGATCGATTTTGCATTGAAGTTTTGCTCATTTAACTTCTGGAGTGGGGTGGGCGTTTGTGGGCGATTGCAATGATGATGAGTGTAATTAAACAGAGCCGGGCAAAGGGTCAAGGTGCGAAGGCTAGTCGTAATGAGTACCAAAATAGATCGTATCAACACGAAATAATGATTGCAAGTAAATACCATTCGCTAATAAAACCATCATTATCTGCTCAACAATCAAGTTTCAAGCTCCAAGAATAAATAGTTCTCCTCCTCGCGGTGTGTCACTTAACCCAATTATTACACCGCAAGGAACCATCCACCAATTTACGAGGGGCCTATTTTTTTAAAGCGATCGCCTCTCACCGTGTAATGTATCACCTCTTGTCAAACGAATGCTTTCCATGGTGTCATTTACAATCAGATGAGCAGTAGATAAACCATGATAGTTCTTCTTTTTTTGTCGTGCGATAAAACAATAATCACGAAAACAATCTTTCGAAACAACTGAGCGATGTAAAGTCTCCCACACGCAGCAAGAAAAAAAAACTCCGAGGGAAATACGGCGCGTAAAGACTTGGAGAGTGGAATTAACAAAGAATGAATTCATAATAATTTTCCAAGAGCAAAAAGGCAGTCACACTATAAATCATTACGCTTGAGAAAAAAAGGTTAGAAAAACTCGAAACAAAAACAAAAAAGAGCTTATATAATCCGAGGCGCAATAGACGCGTCCGAATGTCCGTACAGATCCGTCAGAAAGGGGACGTTATTAATACGCATTAAAAATGTTTGACCTACTGAACAATTTGAGTCCAATTCCCGGCACCACAGCACAGACAGAATTGGGCCATCGGCCAGTAAAGCTCATTGAGAGGCACGCGCTTGGTTTGTGCTTTTTCTGTTCCACTTTCAGGAAGAGACACAAAAAAAACACACCCATTTCGGAAACGGACGGAAACATACAAATCCCTCCAAAAACTCTCCCAGAACAATGGCACACATTTTCACACGCCGTTCGTTATCGGGCGGAGGCGTTTTCTTCTCCTTCACGCAATACATTGTAGAAGCAGCGCAAACGACATCTCTTTCCGTCGTCGCGTAGGGTATCTTAGGGTTGGTGGGTTGGTTTCACAAAACAAACCTCGGTCACATCACCTTGAACTGGGTCAAGTGTTAATGAAACGCAACCATACGCGCACATCGTCTGCCCCTTGACAATGACTGCGAACGCAACGATGCACAATTGCATGCCACGCTTTGTTGCCTGCCAGTGTCACTGTCATTAGCGATTGTTTATTTTGATTCCGACAGCTCGGCTCAGTGCTGATAGCTCGCCTAATGGGGCAAACAGAAAGCAAGCGAGATGCAGCAGGTCGTGGAGTTTCGTTTTTTTTGCCACTCACTTATCAGCATATCAGCACAGTTACGGTGGTAACAATGCAGTGAATCCACATTCGCATTGTAAGTGCATATGTTTCATGTTCTTTTTGTGCGGAATGATAGCTTCCTTTCTGTGTGTTGTGTATGTGTGGGGTATATGGAGTGGAGTATCGTGTGATTGTGATGTGTTGTGTGATAACAGAGAGAGAGAGAGAGAGAGAATGTTTGTGAGAGAGAAAGATAAAGAGAGAGAGAGAATAAAGTGATCTCTAGAGGAAAAAGAGCAGTTCATTTTGATTTATGGTTGTTTGCACGTGACTTTTACAGCACGGAAGTACACGTTTATTGAGCTTTTGACATTGTGCGTTGTAAAATGCTACATAAAACATCATTTTCATTTTCAAAACAGTTTTTCATAACATTTTTCTAATGTGTTTTTGTTTCGAAAACAAATTCCTTCAAACGAAGGTTCATCGCTTGCTGATGCGTTGAAGTCTTTGGTATTTTTGTTTGTTGTTGCAAAAACTGAGCTACAATGCATGAAAACGCGTGGGAAACTGCACCGTACAGTGCGATATTCACTCGCTCCAATTAGAACGTGAAGGGGAACAATATTAATGATTCCACGAGCAGCAATTCACAACTCAATCACTAAATCCCCCACCAGGCTCTACTTATCGCATGGTTACGATCCATTTCGCAAGTGGCGTGTTTTCGTATTTGCGCACCCTCTTTCATAAATATTAGAAACTCTGGCGTAGAGTGTCTGGCTGTGTGTGTGTGTTTTTTTTTGTACACTATTTGCTATACACCTGACCCTTGCCGCTTCCCAGCGAGGGCAGTGGGCATGGGGATTTATTTGTACGCAGCCGCGCAAACCGATATTTTCACACATCGTTTTGCTATTTAAAATACGACCTTTTCGTGCCTTGTGCCGAACAAGATCTTGATATCCGACTTTTGATCAATGACTTTTGCAACGGAGTGGTTGTTGTTATTGTTTTTTTACTTCTTTCTATTACCGTTTGCCTTCAAGTGTTCTTGTTCTAAGGCAGTGTGGGGCTCTGCGCATTTTATGTTTCGATGCGCACGACCCATCGTAACGGCAACGGGCGGGAAAGTGAAAGGAAACTCTCTAAGACGCTAAGAGGCACGAGCAGAACGAGAAGTGTATGTATGTAAGAACCGCGAGTATGGTGGAAGACACGAAACGGGTTTCTTTTCTATTCCACCTTCTTGTGCGGGTTCTGTTTTCTCGTTAGTCTTGCACGCTTTTTTTTTAAGTGAACATCTGCACACGAAACATTAGCATGGTTAGAAGCTCTTTTGCTCATTAGATAAAGTGTTTTTGTTTGCTCCGTACAAAATGTGGAGTAAAATAATTACAGGTCGCTTTAGAACATGGCATAACAGATCATTAAATTTACACTCATTACTAGATCGTGCATTTAGAATAGAAAGATTAACTTCCCATAGTTTTAAGGTTTAATTTTAACGTATATCAAATTTCCTCAACCCTTCATCTCCTTTTTCTTTATTTATTTTAACTTGCCCCTAAATGTATCTGGCAAACAGAGCGAAGAGAGTGAAGTGCAGCACGGCACAAAGGGTGGTAGAGTGCAAACAAAACCGCCCGAGGGAGTGTTTAAGAAAATGCATATTTCGCAACACCTACCTCCACCCGTAACGATATCCAACCCTTCGCCTGAGCACCAAGCAAAGTTCAGCCACCGACTCATGTGTATTTTTGTTTGGTAGAATCTGACACCCGAACAGTTCCTCGCTTTCCTCCGCCAAAGCTCGCACCAACGTCTTGCGTGTGGTTCTGCTTCGAAGAGCGCATGGCAGATCCTATTGCTATCTAATTACGGGCCCAGCCCGTTACACCGACTCCCATGTCAGTCGCCGATATTTAGACTTTATTTTGAAAGCCGACTCCAACACTCTTCCCTCAAAGGTGTGTGTCGGCTGCACAGGGAGACAAACATACACACACACACATACACACGTACACAAACATGTATATATATACTGCCTGTTTCGCAACCCTCGAGTCACATCCCGTCAATAATGACATTTGCAGCTTGACAAGTTGTCCCACTGCATTGTTTACCATTTGTGGTGAGCTGCGGTTGGAGCAGATTTAAACGTTTTAGCCAAATTACCGGCGCTCTTTAGTCGTGGGCTGTGTGCAATTGCACCACGTAATCCGGAAGCGGTAAACAAAAAGAATGGAAAATTACATGCCACGCAGAAGCACGCACACACACACACACACACACACACACACACACACACACATAGAGAGTTAAAAAAGGGCGCTGCTGCACGCAATATTTCTTCAGCAGATATTATTGTACAGTGGCGGCCGCGCCCTGATTGCCGTAGATCCGATCTCGTTCGAACCATCCCCACCCTACGGTGCGTGCCAGAAATGGAAATGGAATTTCA
>KB680979.1:0-39400 GCA_000349165.1 Anopheles christyi | reverse complement strand
AGAAAGAAGTCACTGAAGCAGCACAATCAACTAGTCTACGCCGCATCGACTGCTTTTCCCGCTTCACGGGTTGAGTTTCACGATGAATTCCACATAACTCAACTGGGGCGGCTGAGTGTCGCCTCAATCAGCCGCTTCAGATGGCTACCCTTTGAAGGTTCCCTACCCGTTACACAAAAAAAAAAAAGGCAGCGATGTTTTGGCTCGGATTGTTATGCGGGTTCTTCTATGGGAAGCTTCTTTTGTTCAATGGGCGTTCTGTTCAAGGTGTTTTAAGGTCTCCTGTAAACACCTTGTGCCAATCACTCAATAACAACTGTCATTGAATAACGGATTTCATTTGAACTTGTTTACAAAGCGTGATGGGTCTGTGTTGTTTGTGATACTTTTGATGTGATAAAAGTCCCATAATGAGTAATACTGCATTTATTGATGATTGGAACAGTATTATACCGTTCAAGATAAAAGCAACGGATTTGGAAAAACCTACAGAACAGTTTGTTTACAAATCAATCCTGCAGTTTTTCAAGCTCATGCATTACGACGTTTCCAGCTATGAAAATGTAACAAGTTGTCTTTTGTAATCGCTTGCTATACGAATGTAATCCGCCATACGTTTATTTGCAGATGTACAACGAATCGAATGAGACCCTCACTATGAAACGAGTGGAGTTAGTCGCCAGAATCAACTACATCTATCAATTATGTTCAGATTCGAAACAAACTTCGTTTTTTTATGTCGATCTCGTCAAACCTAGTAAGACGATCGTATAACCGTGGGTGAATACGTTGTAATTCTCTATGTTTCGTTTCATAGCCGGAAAAAAGATTATACATTTATTAAAAGTGCTGCTCAACTATCTATTCTACATCAATATGGTAAAAGAAACTGTGCTGGAAAAGGCAAATAACTGTGCAGAGGAATGTTCTGAACTGAATGCTAAACTCAACCAGGAGCAAATAATGAAAGAAGAAAACAAAATTCGAGCCAGCAAAGTGCGTCAGAGAGCCATGTTGTTTTAGGAATTAATTATAATCGAATGCTTTCTTCACTCCTTATAGATCAATCGTCACATTGATGACCTCAAAAGTCAACTCCCTCAATTGATGCATCAGATTGAAACTCTTCAGCATCGAAAACACACACTACAGGAAAACATTTCCACACTTAAAGCAAATAACCAACATCTAGCAGATAAAATAATTAAATTGAAAATTAATCATTCGGAACTCACAGAACAAATTGTAGCCGATGACGAAGCATCTTCTGTGAGAGCAACGAAGCTCTCGCTGAACAGCGAAATAGAAAAACTTACGGAACAGGAAAAAGAACTCCAACAAACATATCAAATTCACGTCTCTTCGATCAATAACATAAGACCGTGTAATGCACTTATGGAAAAGTTGCTGCAGTTTGGAATCGACGACTCATGCAAGTAAGTATTCGTTGCGGAAGGGTTTCATTTCGTTTATTCATAGTGCAATACAACATCTAATATATGTTGTTTTTCTTTTATAGAAATTTACGATGCGAGATAGCTGAACTAAATTCTTTGTACGATAAGTTACAAAAACGTAGGACCAATCTGACAAACATCTACGATGGATTACAAAAAAACTGCGAGGAACTTGAAGTTCTAGTCGGTCAGAAAAATCAAGAGCTGCAAGTACGTAGAAGAGTATTAGAGAAAAATGGCAGAAAAAATGATAAGTGAGTAGTGTAGTGTATAGCAACTTTACTGCAAATTGGCTCATTGCTTTACAATCCTTACAGCAAACATCTGGACAAGGAAAAACGCCTTAAAGCTTTGGAGCAAACCCATGAGCTTTATGAACAATTTTTGGTAGCCCAAAGGGCAGAAATGCAAGAAGTCATTGATATGGTTGAAAAATCTATTGACTTTATAAAATAATACTTTTTTACTGATTGATACTGAAATAAAGATTGAAACATATGTTTCTCATGACAGTAGTAATGCAACAGATTTTGTATATTTTAACGATAATTTTATTACATATGTTTTATAGACCAATTACTGAATCACAGTCTACAAAATATCGCCATAAACTTATCACCACTCATGCGAGTTACCTTCTGACCTTCTTCGCTACTGTCCAGCAGCTTAGGTGTGAGAATATCCTCCTGTGCCTCACTTTCTGACAACCGCTTAAAGCATGGATGCTCCTCTATATGCTTACACATCCATTCGTGAAGCTCTCGCACATCCGTTACAGTATATATTTTACCCCCTGGACGCAGCACGTACGCATATTCACTCAGCAGAGTTGGGTTAATGATGCGCCATTTGTGTTTCGCTTTTTTGAAGTGTGGATCCGGATATAGGAAAAATAACTTCTCTAGCTGATGTTTGCTGAAGTAGTTCGGCAAGTACTTCATAGCATTCGTTCGAATACATGCGATATTCTCATACTTTCCCTTGTGTCGCTGGCGTAGTGCTTTGATACGATCCATCACATAGTCGGAAACTTTCACTCGAATCTCCATGCCGATAGCCAGTTGGTTCGGGTACGTTTCTCCCAGCGTAACCAGGAACCCGCCATATCCACAACCAATGTCCGCAAATTCGACTTGACGACTACCAATGTTGGGATAGAGTTCACTCCAATTGCTTAACTCCGGTAACAAAGGGTAATCGAAGCTATGATCAGCAATTGGATTCGAGTGGGCTCGTTGACGATAGAATCGCTTTTGAGGGAGTTTCACTTGCTTATCAAAAGACTCGTCAACACCTTCCATGATGCGCGTTTTATCATCTATTTGAAGTTACTGGCCAATTAAATGTTGATTTAGAAACTTGCAACAAATTTGGTACAAACCCGGTATCGTGTGCTTTTGGCTGTGGTGTTTTGGTGCTAGTTTATGTGTCATTGTCACCTAATGTTTGTCCCTAGATTATACATGCAAGTTGGTTTCTTCGAAAATACATTTCATTGGCACGAACTGTTGAAAGCAAAGAACAGATTCTTTGAACATGTTTCGTCTACTTTATCCAAAGTAAAATAGTGTCAGCTACTATTAATGCAGGGATTTGCATTGCGATTAACTCATTTTTTATGAAGCAATGGCATTAGCTTAAAAGAAATCGCGTTAGGAAACTTCAAAATGTCTAAATTGTACGCTAAAAAACGGTTAGCTGTTATCAACGCATGTGCTACGAAAGGACGCACTTATTAAGCAAAGGTGTTAAGCGACCCTCAATGGTCTCTGATTCATTATTGAAATGTTGGTCGATTTAAAAGTTATTTAAAAAACTCATCTGTCTCGTAACTGAATGCCACTTTCGAAACCATTCTTTTCCTCAAGGGTGCAATCAAAGCTAAATACGCGAAGATATTAAACACAAATCCACAAATTGAAAAAGTTTACACAAATAATTTATTCCGTCTCCAAATCTAACATTTCATCTGTTATTTCTTCATCGTCGTCACTTTCACTATCTTCTCCCGATTTATTTTTACGATACGATTTTTGAGTTGGCTTTCGCTTGCCTTCCAATGAACTGTCGATAACTTTTAGCAAGGAACGCCAAAAATTCATTGGTTTGGCAAATTCAACCAATGAGCGAAAGTTGCCAGCAATACTCAGCGCCAGCTCTTGTAGCCTTTTGTCTGTAATGTGCATTTGGTTCGCATCTAGCTTTTGCACGTATTTTCGTACTTCCTGCTGGAAAGAGTAAAACACGGCGATCATTTTTTCCACAATTGTTATCTAAAAAGAAAAATTAATAACTAATTAGCATTTGGAATGATGATTCACATTCCCGTTTACCGTTTCTTTCTCGTTCTGTGTCTGAGTTGCTTTCAATCGAGATCGTTTTGATGAAGGTCCTTCATTTCCGCCTGCATTCATTTCATCATCTTGTGTTGTTGTTTTTGCAAGTTTAGCTTTATCGCGATTTCTTACGCTACACATGCATTTAAATATATAGAGCAAATCGATGAGCGTACCAACACCTTGATAGCATTCAACGTATCTGTTTTTTAACAGTTGTTGGTGAATTTTGTTAACGTTTTTTAACAATTTCATAAGGCTTATATCATCGATATTATCCACAAAGAAATCATAAATTGCACAACGCTTCTGTAATGATTTTTCGTCACTGCCAGCCAGATCACATTCTTGGTTGTCGATTTCTGATGCTGGAAACATATCACTTTCTGCATATTGCTGTTAAAAAGAGTTTAGAAGTTTAAAATAATTGTTATATCCGCTCATTTCTTTATATTCGATTCAAGAGTGTCTTACCAGATAGTTATTAAATACGTACACACACTCCAAAAGTGACACTTTCAATAGCTTCTCATTCTTGGAATTAACGTAGAGCTGTATTACATAGAATGCTTGCGCGGCAATATGATCGTTCTCGTCGATGATAAGCTTCAGGATGTTCAACAATACCGAGCCACGCATCTTTACATAATCCTGTAAGATCAACTCATTTAGATTGTTCAAGGCAACACTCCTCACAGTCAAGTATTGTGAGCTTAGCTGTACGATTACTGTTGAAATAGATGAGTCCACCAAAGACGTATGTCTGCCAAATATAGGAAATTTTAAAAGATAATGCTCGTATCTTCAATATCACTAATTTCTACATACCTTTTACATAAATCAGCAAAAGCAGTAATTAGCGAGCATATAATACTTTGATGGATGTCTTTAAATTTTAATATTCTATTAAAATCTGCTATCACCGTCGTCGCCAGTGAGCCGTCACGTAGTCCAAATCTTGCCAGTACTATTATAGTTACATTAATTTTGCGAGTTTGATCGGATTGGCCTAGCACTGATGTATAAGAAAAGGTTAATTTAAAAATGTCGCTTTTTGTTAATGGTCACATTTTACTTACGGCCTTTTTCGTCGCGAGCAATATGCGATAAATATTTCAATAGTATATTAAGTATGTTGATATCCGGCTTAATGTTCAAATCGGTTGCTGCTTCAGCGTACACAAGAAGGCTTATTAAATATCTCTCGTTAACCGTGTGAGCACTGGCATAGTGGGAACGGAAGTGTAACAGATATTCCGAACTGCTATCACGTATGCCTTTTATCCAGGTTTCGTCAACGATACCATCAGCTTTTCGCTTTATCATGCAGCATAAGCTGTATATGTCACCGACCAGAGATATGTTTGTACTACCGGTGCGCAATAGATCGCTCAAAATTTTAAACAAATGGTTTAGGCCCGATCGCGTGAAGTCAGACAACCACGATTTTATCACAGAAAGAATATATTGCAGACATATCGGAGAATTGTACTACACACCACAAAAATGAGATGGAATCAGTTAGTGTAGAAATACAGTAGAAGAGAACAAACACTTATTTACCGTGTCTTGTTGAAGAATATCGTTCATTGTTTTTATCACCAGGTCCGGATTACGTGATTTCATTTTGTTTGCTATAATGGACAGTATTATCCAAGCTTCGCTACAGTTTACAGTGAAGATGTGAGACTCTATGATGCTAAGATTTTTAGGCCTTTAGTAAGAGAAAAAGGTAAAGCATTGGTAAAACATACAACAATCGATGGATGAACACTTACGTGAGAATGGCTTTCTGTATCCAAGAGTCGACGGCTGATTTGAGCACATTTATTTTCCCAATCACTAATATAGCCCGAACGATCATCCACGGCGTAAACACTTTATGCGACGACGAATCTTCGTAACGGCAAATGTTATCAAATACGTTTGTTTTTAAGCTCTCCATAGCAGATTCCTTTAACTTTTGGTCCACATCATCCAAGAAAAAGAGTAAACATTTCGACCATAGCTTTATCAGCGGCAAATAACTTGGATAGAGTGCTAATAGTTTATTGAGCACATTCAAAGTGGTACGACGTAGCAACATAACTGGATCTTTCGCTAGCTTTGTAATGATGTACTCGAATGTCGGATCATCGATTCGATTTCTGTCCAGTTCAAGAATACACTCCAAGCATGACAGAGCAACCCGCCTTATTGCGGAAATTGGCGATAACATTCCATCGTACATGGTATTCGGCAAGGATGTTAGCATTTCTTCGATTGCTGCAATGCCTGGAACATCGGACGACAGCTTACGACTCGGTTGAGATGCACTACTACGCATCAAGTCGTTATTATCGGAAGGCTTGTTACTAGTGGATAAAGCCTGCTGACTAAAATTGAGCACATTACGAGAAATGCCTAGCTCTAGTTCGGCTGTCTGGAAAAGCTCTTCTACGTCATTCATCTGAAGGTAATTTTTTTCGTCTTCATCTGCATGGGGCGAATAAAACGCATCTCGAAATATGCGCTTCACTATTGTATTACCATTCTGCAGCATTTTAAGCAAACACTGGAATGCCTTTAGCTTTACCGCATTTGCCTTTTCAGGTAACTTGTTGCCTAACAATTTAATCAACTCAATTTCTCGTGGTATGTTTGAAATTTCCGACTGAAACAATTCCCAATCGACGGTGCAATCGACTACTGCTAGTTTGGCAATCATTTCTACAACGTTAATCCGAGTACCGACGTCTGAGTGCGTTTCTATCTGCTTTAGGTAGTCGACAATGGATACGTTACATTTTCTGTACATAACAAGCTCATAGCGTACTGCAGCGTCTAGCAAAATAGCAAAATCATCCGGTCGCGAGAAAATTTTCGGAGGATTCGTTAGAACAGATTTAATGAAATTCGAGAGTACCGCACACGTGTCCTTGGGGTTTTGCTCAAGCAGTCGCAAAAACAGATTATGCACGTTAAAAGCAACGGGTATGTTTTTGAATTCCGACGTATAGAATATGGCAGTCTTATTCAGAATCATGCTTATAGTTGTCGAGCATTCGTTATGGTCATCATGTTCCGGTAAGCAGATAATGCTTAGCGTAGTGAATATTTTCTCCGCTAATTGTTCTGCTTCTGCTCTACATTGGGCGTGCTTGATACAGTAAATAAGCAGAGTTTTAAATGTTTCCACTAATCTGATCTTTGAGGTTGCGCAGTTTTTTAGCGTCATGCAGCGCAGCAATAGTTGTATATCATCCAGGATGGAAATGTAATCTAACATCAACCGACTATCTTCCACCGCTGTCTTAGTTCTTCCTTGAGGTGCGTTTAACTTGCTGGATTCGCGCAGTAGATCAATTATTTTAAAAACATCCAAACTCTTTGAAAACACGCGTTCATTGAACACTGTTGTTTGCTTCTGTCCCGGTGTGCTCAGTAAAACGATGTACAATCTTGCCGAACAAATGGCGAGCTTTCGATGGACTGCTTTTGTTGGTTCTATCTCTGCCAAGCGAATCATGGTGTAAATGAAAGCTAAGAAGTGTTCAATATTGATTTTTTTGGACAAATATTGCCAATTATCGTACTGATCGAATAGCCCAGCTGTGCTGCGAATATTTTCCACTTCCCGCACTATGTCGCGCATCAAGTCAAGTAATTCTGAATCATTTACCGCCCGCTGCACCATTTCGATGTTACGCAAATCGTTCGGTTTGGAAATTATTCCGGAAGCTTCACCCCCATGCTCTTGTTCGCTGTCGCTAATATCGTTGCTAATTGATGGAGCCATATTACTTTTTTCCTCCTGCTCATCACACAAGCGATCTATGCGCTCTATCGCAACTTTCGCATCGAAATAGGCAGGTAACTGATTTAACAACAGGTGAACGTGTGTTGGAGCCATTTTAGACGCGCTCGCAGGTTCTCTCGCAATAATACAGGCAAAAATGTAAACAATCAACATACACAAACCTGCTGTCAAATCAACACCAACTGTGTCAATTCCGAAACATTTGGAAACTGAAACCGACATTCGAAATAATTCCCACCATAATGTTAACCTAAATGTTGCTTATTCGGCCCATAGTGACGTTTGTTTTACTCCGAACCGGAAATACAACATAAAAGAAAACTGAGATTATGGGCAAGAAACACAACGCACATGGCTAGATTACACTTGTTTAGATCATGGATGTATACACCTTGTAATGAAAGAGAATAAAAAATGTAACCCTTCAAATATTTTTTTGTATGTGTGACGTGACACACTAGTTCTGAGCATCGTGGTCATCGTAAGTGCCTGCTTGATCATATTTTCTTTACTTGTCTATTTTTTTATTTGTAATTCGAGTTAGAAAATACCTCCCTGGCTATATATTGTATTTTTAATGGTGGTAATTATTATCGTGGTTCTGGCTATTATCTTGATTGTATAGCTGTCTTTGCTTCGGTGTTACCATGTGCATCGGCCATTTCTTTTAAGTTGTTCAGCTTCAGCATTGATTCCTACCCCGTGAAGAGCATAAACTGCAGTGAGTCATATTATAGGATTGCTAGTGGAGCATTTGAAGTGAAATTGTGTAAAGAAAATGTATTCCTTCAATTGATTGGGTATAGTCCAAGTACATTTATGTATGGTGTTCGCTTATGTATGAGTGTAGATAGTGCATATTATATTCGCAACAAAAAGAAGCTCTACTTGTCCAGCGCAATGGGTGCAGATCAGTCAAATTATTGGGATAGTTGAGTCAATAGTGAAGGTGAACAATTTACGTAGGTTGACGATTCCACAGAGTACGAATATTATTTCTTAAATTGGTGACTGCTTTTTGCGTCTACATGCGTACGCATGCTCGTGTACCATGATGCGTTCTTCATACACACACGAAGTTGGTGTGGATGTGTGTATGCTATGTGATATTTTACACTAATACAACGACAAGCTCATTGGGTTTAAATTGCTCCAGCCACTGGGATGGAAAACGTGTGACATTGGCATTAGTCAATATGCATAATCTATGTAAAATTAATGTTCCTATTATTACAGACAGATACATTTTGAAGTAAATTAACAACAAATAATAAACAAAAATGCTAGAGATGCCGAGGCCATCTGATGCTAGCGACAGGAAATGCGAAGAGTGTGGATGTGTGAGTAGAATGCGAGTGTAGTAGTGAAACAAAATATTACACACACACAGAAGCAAAATGGGAGATGCGAGCTGAGAAAGCTCGAGAACAGAAAGCAGCAAGTCAGAGTCAATACTGTTTGTTCCAAACCACGAGTGGATGCATCTCGCAGTTCCCGTGGTATAATTTATTTTTTATTTTGCTGAAAGATAAATCCTAGAAAATTAAATAGTGCAGAGAGCTAGCTCCAAAAGCAAGGAAACCTTTGCGAACTTTTACCAACAGTTCGTAAAGGCCATACACATAGCTGTGTGCAACGGGCACAGGTAAGAAAAGTGGAATTGAGAGTAGGATTGTAAATTACAAAATGAAGGAAGTGGTCACATAAAAATCGAGGTGGAACAGCGATGACGGTGTAACTGAATGAAACCATGATATTATTCTCGTCTGATTATATACGAACCATTTTTGAAAGTGGAAGAATTCAATAACTGCCAATTGTTGTCCAAGTAATTTGATGAATATTATCAATATTAAAAAAATGGCGTATTAGCTGGTATGAAGCGGTTAAATCACGTAGTATTCTTGGAACGGACAGAGGAACCATCTTTGCTTGCTTGCTTTGTCTTTTGCATCGTAGATAACGGGACTTGTGTATGCTGTTAAAGAATGTTTGAGTGTATCGCGAAGGACGTTTTTACCCTTACGAGGAATGGTGGAATCGGTACGTCGTCAAACATTCGTGATTTTGTTAGAACAGATATTTCCGATGTGGGTTCGCTATGGCTTTTGTACTCTGTGTGGCTTATTATATGCAGTGTAATATTTTTGACATTCTTCAGCAGATGTGTGTCTGAACTTTGTACATAACGTACAGCGCAGTTATTTAAATTTACTCATATAGTTTGGCGATAATCTGAATAGCGAAGTTTTTAGTACTTTTTTACCATTGTGGATCGTGGATCATCTTAAGCCTCGAGAAAAAATAGTAGTGATTAAATTGAGGGTGTATTTTTAACTTAGCCTCAGTCGTGCGACATTCGAGTTCGATCTATTTGACGTATTCTCTTTTAACGCGAATGCATCATGTGGTGTCCCTGCTATCAATGCTACGAGTTTGATTGTAAATTGTTCGCATGTGCTTCGGGAAGATCAATGTTGAATCCCACATCCTAAGCTCATACGCGCAGTTACGGTGAAGAAAAAATCTCTGCTACACGAAGCTTTCTCTTCTTTTTCGATACTTCCTCAATGGACGATGATGGTGTTTATGTGGTGGTGTGTTACGATTCCAGATTCTTCAAGCACACTAATGTGTGTGTGTGAGGTCCAATTGCCATATAGAGGAAATAAAAGCTGCAGTAAAAGCTTTTGAGAAATGGAATGTTCACGCCAAGCCATTGCAACAAATATTTGATATATTATTAAAACTGCAATCAATATAAGTAATAAATGCCTCCGACATTATTCAGTTCGTCTCTTGGTGTAAGAATACTGGGGAATCCGCTATAAAACATTTCGATTTGACCTCATTTTGTATCGAGCATCAGCCCCGTTGTGTGCTGTGTACTTCTTTGTGGTTTTGCTGCTGAATTAAGGTTGACCGTGAGTCATTCGTTTATGGACAGTCTGTCTGTTCCTGAAATGAGGTGATTCATGTTATACTTAAGTTTGCATCACTGACAACACATGTAACTTTACGGAAGTCATCCTATTATAAAGCTTAAATATAGATTTTGTGGGACGAGATTTTTTATTTGTCTCGTATGACGAAAGGGTGCATGTAAATTGGTAATGAAATTTCCTAACAATGCATTTAAAGGATTGAATGAAAGGAACGGGATGGATGTGAACCAACGAATTGTAGAACATGTTAACTTTAGCCAGTAGCAATGGTATGCAATGATTTTAAATGTACTTTTGAAGACATCCGATATTGTAAAAAGAGGAAATTATTGCAACGCTGATGACCTCAATTTATTTCCTTCTGGGTCAAAACGATGCGCTGGATTAAGTTAATTTTATTTACATTTTGAAATTGGTTTCCTGTTCTGAAAATTGCAATAGGCTTTGTCACAGATCGCATAGAAAAATAATGTTGTGAGGAGCATTTTTATATATTATTTACAAAAAAAAAACTTTGTTGCATTGCACCATTCGCAATTTACAAATTGTATAATACGAATACAAAACATTGATAGTGGAGGTTGTAATAAGATCAACGGCAAGTTTTAATGAAAAAGAAATTATTCGTTTAATGAGATAGAAATAATTCTAACCAAAAAAGCACATAAAGACACTGGATAATATTTATTTGTATTGAACTTAAGACATTCTAGTCTTGTAGCTTTCTTTTCTTCTATCATAGACCAGTTATTTGATCTTGAATCGTTATTCGTGTCGTGTCCTTCAACTCGCAAAACTCGTCCCGGTAAAAGATCACTTACCTCTTGCCTTGCGCCTAGAGCAGCACAGTTATAATGCGGTGCTTCCAGTCGTACGCCGTTTGGATCGTATTGGAGATTGAGAAAGAGGAAGTAAAACATCGGGCTTCCATGCCCCGCATAATTATTGTTCCAACGTTTTTCTTTGTGCGAGGCTTTGAACCAACGAACTATTCCTCTCACTCCCTCAATCCCGAATAGTAGTTAGCCGTTGTTGTTTCTCTTTACCACAGCAGAATACAGCTCAAGATCATTGGCCCAAGAAATTGGAAGCCATGTTCTCATGCCGTAAAGAAAAGGGTTTTACCGGGGTTTTTTTTTGTGTCTGTAGGAGTCATTGACCGCTGTGCAAGTGATCTGGAGGAAATACATCCTCTTTAAAGATGGCTAAACAGCAATATGTGCTCAGGCGTATCAGATTTATAGTTACGTACCGCTACCAGTTAAAATCAATACTTTATAAATGCTGTTCATATACAATTTGCAATAAACTACGTAAGAAAAAGATATATTGTAATATGATTGGTTTTGATGCTAAAGCTTTGATCTTGTTGGTCTTTTCACTGATAGATCAAACCATTTTATGGTTAGTTAGAGAAGTTACAAAAGTTTTCTCTCGATCCTCTCTTAGCCCTGTAATTGGTTTTATGTTGGAAAGCGAATTTATTCGATAACCAAAAATGCAAAAATCATTAGATCATCAGCAGTTTTCGCTTACAATTACGGGGGTGGAGATGGGGAGGGGGAATTAGTTAACGGAACTTTAGACTAACACCGATCGGCACTATTTAAAAAGGTTTGAGAGCACTGTATTTTAGGATAAGAATGCATCGCGGCTAACCTTTTACTTGTATTTACAGTAGAACGATCATATCTGAACATTTCTTTCTTTTTCATCTTGTAATTTCAGGCATAGTGTTTTCCAGTTTATGGTAAAACTATTCTTGGTGTAACGCGTGTGCTTGGAAAACTAACCCGGTCGAGGTTGTGTGATCTAGCGATCGAACACGAATTGGCTGGAATAAGGAGTAACAGAAATTTAAGGAGAGAAGAAACGTCAAGAATACTTGGCGTAGTGGTGTGTTCATTTTTAAGGTTGAGTGTGTTAGTACATTTCGTCGTGTATATCAGCGTCATCGAACGTATTGTAAGTGTGTACCTCTCATTGCTTACTAATACAGCGGTGGACGCAACAAAGAAGTAGAAGAAAAAACGCTTCAGTGCTAGTCATACCGGAAACCACCTATACGTAACACAATCATTCTTACGCACTCTAGAAGTGACAGGCTCGCTCGTTAGTTCAGAAGATAAACTAAAAAGAGGAATCCAAAAAGCGCCCCCCGCCTTGGTTTCCGTAAAAAAGTAGTGGTGTGCTCATCTCGTTTAACGAACTTTTTTCTCTGTTGTGATTGCGCTGTGAAGCGCATCTGCACGTGAGTAAAATTCGGTCCCTAACGAAACCTCTACTGCCTCAGCACCATAATAACAAAGAGTACCAAAAGGCAACGGGACAGCAGACGCAACTGCCTAGCAACAGTAGTCAATTTTCTTCTTCCACCATTCCGGGAAAAATAGAAAAGGTAGCGGTTCCGCCGTCGGTCGGGTTGCGGAGTGCATATCCTACTGCTGCTGGTGCTTCGCCAACCTTCAAGACGGAAGACCCGAGGCAAACGGGGACAGAGTCTCGCGCCACGGGGAGGGAAAATCCAGTCCCCCCCGCTAGCCGACGCTGGGTCCCTCCATCCCTGAGACCGCAACATGGACTCACCGAAGAGGCCAGAATTGATTCGATTTTTCGAAAAGTTAGTATTGCAGTACCAAGCAGTCAATCAGTTTTTTAACTTTTTTTTTCTTCCGTTTTTTTTATTATCCTTACCACCCAGGTTCGTGGTATTCTAAACAAACTTACCCCAGAAAAATTCCAGAAGCTTAGTGATGAATTGCTTAAACTAGATCTGAACTCGTCGAAAATTTTGAATGGTGTTATTCTGCTGATCTTCGACAAGGCTTTAGATGAACCGAAGTACTCGTCTATGTACGCACAGCTGTGCAAGCGTATACAAAAAGAGCTAGAAACCGATATCGACAAGAGCAAATCCAGCACCTTCCTGCAAATTCTGCTGAACGTCTGTCGCGACAAGTTCGAGAATCGCGTACAGTACAGTGAGAAGATCATCAATTCTGAAAGCACACTAACCGATGATTTGGAGGAAAAGAAAAATGTCGCAAAACAAAAGATATTGGGCAATGTTAAGTTTATCGGCGAGCTGTATAAACTCGGCATGCTGGTCGAAGCTCACCTGCACAAGATGCTCCGTTCGCTTTTCACCAACAAATCTAGCTCATCGACGGAGAAGAACTGCGAGGACATGGAATGTTTGGCCCAGCTCATTCGGACATGCGGAAAGAATCTGGATACAGAGCTGGGAAAACAGCTGATGGATCAGTACTTTGAACGGATGGAAAAGTATTCGCAACCCCAATCGATATTTCCACCGCGCATCCGGTTCTTGCTGCGCGATCTGATTGAGTTGCGTAAGAACAACTGGACACCGCGTAAGGTGGCTTTGGTCGAGGGTCCTGCTCCGATACAGGAACTGAATCATGATGATGATGTGCTTCCGGCCGGACTTAATCACTTGCGTCGTGATCGCGATTACCGCAATAACGATCGCAGCGAGCAACGCGATTGGATAAGCAAATTTTCGTTGAATTTGCATAATTTGAACGATGGCTTCAATCTACTCAGCGTATCCAGCCCATCTCCGCTGCTCCCGTCAAGGTTTGTTGCTTTTAGTTTGAAGACGTTTCTCATTTTTCAAAACCACATCTTATCTTTTATACATTTCGATAACGTCTGTTAAATCAATCATTTATTTATGTATTACGTGGTCTATAGTGATATGTAGTCCTACAAATATACCATAGATTGCATCTACTTTATCCAAATGAATGGTTTAATAACAAACAAGTAATAACAAATGTTTTTTGCCTGCTTTTTTTATAGCTATAATCAATCGTCAAATGGTTATGGAAATCGGGACCATCGCGATAATGGAGGTGGTGGTGGTAACTATCGCATGCATAATAACCGGAACAACCAGAATAATTACGGCAACAACAATATGCGCTACAACAAACACAACAACCATCACCATCCGGGCAATGGAGGCAGCATGAGAGATGGAGGAAACGGTTCACACTCCTCGTCATACGGTGGAGGAAACCCGGGTATGATGAGCAATAAAGACTTGGCCCCCCGCTTCAAGCGCAATTTGATGACACCTCCTCAAAATCCTGTCGAGGAGCTGCAAATGCGTCCAACTCCCAACAGTCTACTGTTTAAAGCTAATATGAACATAAAGCCTCAACTGCCCATATCTTCCTCAATCGGAGGAGGAGCTAGTGGAGGTGCCAAGGCCAACTTCAATGGACCGTCACTGAGCGAGTTCCCATCGCCACTAACAACTCGAACCCTTCTGAGCGAGCAGCGTAATGCAGGCCAAATTAACAGTAGTGCCTTTTCTGCTGGCAATAACAATACGGGCACTAGTGGGAACTTTGGTGCATCTGGCGGTAATTCAATGTCGTCGACTGGTGTCCCGCGCGGAGGGATTCAAAGCGATAATGGTGGCGGTGGCAGCATGATGAGCACGGGCAGAAGTACTGGAGGATCACCACAGCAGCCGCCAGCCAACCAACCCATCACTTCAAATGTGATGAATCATCGTCATCAGCAGCACACCTCACAAGGGCCGCGACAGTTGGGAGGCAATGAAAATGGAAATAACAATTTGAATAAACTGCATGAACATCAACATCACCATCTCCATCATCAGGTCCAGCAAAATTCGCAAGGGTCGTCAATGGGTGATCATCATGGAATTCGTGAAATGAACGGAGATCGAATGATCAACCATTACGAAACATCATCTCACAATCGTCCGCATATGGACCACCAGCTGAATCCAAGCTTATCAAATTCGACAAATGCCGGTGCGGCAAATAACGGCTCACTCTTGCATGGGAACAAAATGGCGCAAAAGGAACAAATCGTCAAACCAGCTTCATCGGACAAAACCGAAAAGAAAAAGAAGGAAAAAGGTTTGAGCAAAGAAGATCACTTGAAGCGTGTTGTAACTTTCGTCAGTGACGTTATGATGGAAAACATAAAGCAACAAATTGAAGAAGAAGAACAACAGAAAAATGCTAACACAGGCGAAAAGGAGGAAACAAATGCGAACGAAACTAATGATGCAACAGTCAAGGAAGTAGTAGTGGAAGTTGTTGATAAAATAGAAGAGATAGCAGAACCAGAACTCTTATCAACGCCAATCGAAAATGAGCCAGTTGAACTGATTGAAAATGCCCAAGTTATAGCCGACACGATGACTGATCAAAATGATCTTGTGCAGAAGGAAAAGAAAATCCAGGAAGAAGAGAATGGAGCCGCCGACTTGAAAGAAGATGAAAAGGCAGACATTGGCTCGGAGACCCAAAAGGATGAGAATGATTTGACAGCACTGAACAGCGAGCAGCAAGAGCAGCAGCTTACCGAAGTATCTGCCGCTGAGATTTTCGATGAAGTGAAAGAACGACAAGAATCAGACGATTCCATTCCAGCTGCAAGTCCAAAATCGACGGAGGACCTAACGGATGAAAAGCAAGAGGTGAAAAAACTGACCCTCATGGAGGAGCTTGTGAGCGCGTTCTGTGAACTAAAGATTCCGGAAAAGTTTATGCGTGAAGCAATGATTGCTATTCTAAATCAGGTGCTTGATCGTAATGATGCGTTCCATACAAAGACGATTGAATTTTTGCAGATCCTCAACAAGGAAAGTAAACTTTCAGAAAGTGCTGCGCTGGAATCGTTCAAATCGATCGTGAACGGAATGAACGAGAAGGAGAAAACTATTCCGAAGATTACGACTATTATTGCGTCGCTATTGGCAAGAGCCGTTGCAGTAAATCTGTGCGGGCTTACCGATGTTGCAAACTTTGCTGAAAACGGTCAGCACTATCCACTGTTTCTGCTCGTTTTGCAACATTTGCACAAGCAGCTCGGTAAACAACCGCTGCAAGAACTGTTCAACAAAAGCAAAGTGAATTTAATGTCCAGTCTGCCGGAATGCGATCGCACCAAGGATCGCATGGCTGAAATTTTGGAAGATCGTAACCTAAACTTCCTTTATCCATTGCTACGAGTCCAAGCAGAACTTTGGAAGCAGATTCTATCGGATGCCAATCCTCAGCAATTCTACAAATGGATCAAAGAAAATGTCGAATCATCGTGTTATACTGAGCCTGGCTTCATTGTGGCAATTATGACGGTTTTGCTTAAATACATTAATCAGGTACGTAGTATTTGCATGCCAGTGAATGTTGCATTTTTGTATACTGATCATATTTATAACTTCCTATGTAATCCCACCAGGAATCGGAAAATTTGAAGGAGGATAAGAAACGAATCGAAAAGGAAAAGGAAATTTTGACCAAGTACTGTCCAGTACTGAACGCCTTCTTGAATGGAAATAATGATCTGCAGTTGACTGCCGTGTATGCTATTCAAGTTTACTGGTATAGCATTGGCTATCCGAAAGGTACGAATAGTTCCAAACACCATGAATAATACACCCTTACCGAAAAAGAATTCTAAAATTGTATATGCAATCCTTCTTCAATTTATTCGTAGGAGTTCTTTTACGATGGTTCCAAGAAATGTACGAACTGAGTGTCATCGAGGAGGACGCATTTCTGCGTTACAAGGAAGATGTAACCGATATCTATCCAGGCAAAGGCAAGGCACTGTTCCAAGTCAATCAATGGCTAACATGGTTGGCAGAGGCAGAAGATGAAGACGACGATGAAGAAGATTAAAATCGCTATTCACATTTACAGTCTGTCAGTATAGAAAAATAATTATTCAACACGCGCATCTTGATTGATTTGGGGTCGGCGTAGATTCGGCTCCGCATTATGACGTACCTTTGTGTTTCGTAGGAGACGCATCAAGGGAGGCACACTTGTTTGGCTTTCTGGTCGTACGATTATTCATGATTATTAGTAGTGTGTGAAGGCTCTAATAGGAATTTATTTTTTAATCATGTTTATGATTCTTTTTGTTGGTTGGTGCATTAGCATCGTTGAGGCGAGAAAAGAACATTGGTTAGTAACGATGATTGAGGATCCGCAGTGCCGTCGTGTTCCTCAACTGATTTTTCTTTTTAATAACGTATATGTGATCAACTCGCTTTTGCTAGGTTGCGATTGAATAATTTTAATATTGGAAAACATGTATCAGTATGCAATATATTTGTGTTGTTTATGCCACATTTACTCTGATTAGACAATTGTTGTATAGAAATCTAACTTAAAACATTTATTTCGTCTCTACTTGCTACACTAAAAATTCATGCGTGTGAAAATAAAAGCACTGAGTAGGAAAATCGTGCTGCTGATAACTTATACTTCTTCTACATACACAATTTTACAAAAGATATATCGAAACAAATAACACCTTGCCACTTATGATGGTTGCGCTTTTCTCAAGTAATTTGGGTTTGGAAATTGGGTTGGCAGCTTAGGAAAACCTACTCTATTCAATTGAACAATTTTGAACTCATATTGGGAGCCACGCATCTTCACAAACCTTAGATAATTTAAAGGCGATCGAAACAGAAGCAAAGCTTGCAAGTTTAATGACTAACGCAAGCAAACATTATAATCTTAGTTTGTGCTCCACCGTGATTTCAGTAGACTACGTACGTACGTTACTACGAACGATTAGTTCTTTATTACTATTCGTTTAAATATTGGTGGAAAACAAGCAAGTGGTGTTTTAATCGCCAAGGAGAATGAGATACTGAGAACTCAATGAGCGATTTTTAATGCGCCGAACAGTAAGGCGCTCGTCACACATAATCGATTGTTCTCAATGTATGATCTATGATCGTTAGTGTAGCAAAATATCTTATCAGGCACGACACAAAAAAAAACTAAGTAAAATGCACACTTCCCCCTATATAACCCTGAAGAGAACCTTTTAAAAATTAAGTAAAATTTCCATACTGGTTCCATAAGATATTAGTTTCCAGCGTCCTTTAAAAAACAGGCTAGAATTTGCAGCTTCGACAGAGAATCTGTAACCGCATTCAATATGCAAAACAAACAGGATTTAAACAGACCATCAGTAACGCTTAACACCACAACTCAAAGCTGCTAGAACAAATATTTTATTTTTCATTCAATTTAAATTACGTCGAACGAAACGATTACAATGAAATTACAGCTACTAAACCGAACGTTCGTATTCCATCCTCTACCAAGCCTATTCCAATAGCATATAGCTGCAGGGTCAGTTAATGGAAATGATTCATTTTGAAAGAGAAATAAAATAACGTCTATCATGCACAACAATTTGCTGTGCACTGGGGGTGCATTTGGTTGACTGGTTTCTTTGAATATTATACATGTGATGAATCACTAACTTGCACACACATCCGAAACCACATTTACCGTATTTTAGCGTGTATAACGACCCTTCCGATGAATTATCCAAGATTTTGAATTGGTCATTATTGGTACATTTGGTACATTTTTAGGCATACGGTACATTCGAATGTGGCAATTAAAAGATCATTTTTAAAACGAAACAATTTATCCAACGTTTATTTTCTAGCATTTGTTTCTCACTTTTTCGTCATCATAAGAGTCATTTTAATAGTGATGATCATCAGCATCACTGTTTCATACAACAATCACAATTTTGCCGGCGTCAATGTGGAAGCTGTTTGTACGACAACCATCCCCATGCGGTTACGGACCCAAGTTCCTTCCAATAAAGGGTAAGCTTAGTTTATCTTTTAACGGCGATTTTATAGATTAAGCCAATTTTTGGGTTTTTTTAGCACCTCGATGATAACAGCCTCTTCCGTTCCTTGGTCAGGGATATTCATGTACTCCCATTTCTGAAATAAAGCAATGTAATCATATGAGAAATGACCTTTTTGCGGAATAGTTCAAATCCATTAACTTACCGCGTTAAGGGGTAAAGACATAAGAATGCTTTCGTATCTCGCACCAGGCGTGTACAGGCCAAATTTTGTGCCACGGTCGTAAATGAGGTTAAATTCGACGTAACGTCCCCGGCGCAATAACTGCCATTGACGGTGGCGATCACCGTACGGATCATTTTTGTGCTGACGAACCAGCGGTAAATAGGATGGAATTACGGAATGCGCACATGAAGACACGAAATCGAACGCTCGCTCGGCATCCGGGCCATCCAAATCGTCGAAGAAAATGCCTCCCACTCCTCGGCTTTCGTTCCGGTGCGGTATGAAGAAGTACTTGTCGCACCACTCCTTAAACTTTGGGTAATACGTAGCGTCATGCGGATCACAAGCTTCCTTTAGTGTACGGTGAAAGTGATTAGCGTCGTTCTCGTTTAGATAATACGGTGTGAGATCGGTGCCCCCACCGAACCACCACTGTTTCTCTCCAGTAGAGTCAGTAACCTCAAAGTATCTGTAGTTGAAATGAATCGTTGGCACCATTGGATTGCGAGGATGTATCACAGCGCTTACACCCACGGCAAAGAATGGGAGTTCACCCTCGGCCAGCTGTTTGCCGCGAGAACGCATCTGTTGAATTGCACCTTTAGGTAGATTTCCGTGGACTACCGATATGTTTACGCCGGCCTTTTCAAACACATCGCCATCTTGCAGAACGCAGGTAATTCCACCCCCTCCTTCCTTGCGCTCCCACCGATCAACGAGAAACTTTTTGCCAAAGTTCTCTTCTGCCTCTAGCGAACGGCAAAAATCGGTCTGTATTTTCATTACCAGCTCTTCCATGCGGCATTTCATATCATTTCTATTCGCATCCAACACTTGTCGTCTCGTTATCGGTTCGGCCATATACTGGGAAACGCTGGCAAATTTTGCCACAGTGCCAACGGCGGCCATGTGGACCTCATTCCGGCACAACAAGTGATATGCTATTGCGGCTGCTGTTCCACCGATACACACGGTACTTCCAATTATTCTGAAACAATCAAGCATTATTTTTGCGTCCGATTTGCTTTCCGCATATCATCATGCATACCTTATCGCAGA
Organism: Anopheles christyi; assembly: GCA_000349165.1. NCBI lineage: Eukaryota > Metazoa > Arthropoda > Insecta > Diptera > Culicidae > Anopheles > Anopheles christyi. Next base: position 18,929 of record KB680979.1, on the reverse strand, counting down.
TTGTGTTCTACCTGAGAAATTGGAACCGTTCATGTGCCGCGAGATAAGGCGTGCTTTGCTGCGAAGAGCCTTAAAAATCATGTTGTTTACCTTATTGCACACTACAAGAATTCACTTCCACTTTAAAAGTGTTCACTTTGGGCAGTATTATTAGTGATACTATAGTCAGAAAAACAACATACACTGTTGGCTGAAACTATATACAAGTTGAACGCGTTGAACACACACAGATAGGACGTGTATGAGCTCACGTATCCACACCACACTGTAATCACCGTACGACGATCGGACATTTCGATGACACTATTTTACTAAAATATTAATTGAATCAAGCCATAATTTCGCAAATTTCATACCATCCCGTCAGGAAGCAAAATATTTATAAAAAAAACTCTAAAAATACACTTTTGTTTATAAATAATTGTTATAATAAGCGAAACTCCGAATCATGACCATCTTTGTCATATACACCTTGAAATGAATGCACGTGAAAAGAAAGACTCGGAAGAAGCAGTACACTTATCAGCTGAACAGAATTCTACTGGTGATATCGATAAAGTTCGAACTAGAACCATTTTTTACTACCGACCAAAATGTTTCGCATGCAAGGACTTCCACCAACCGATGCGGCAGAGGAGAAACGCAAAGTTCGACAAGCAGTGCAACAAAATATGTTCGCCTTTGTGACTCTTTGCGTAGCTATAAGAATAGGTAAGAACAGACTGGAACATTTTTGAATTGTGCACTACGGACTACGAAATGATAAACAAAAAACTTGCTTTCTATCGTTTACAGCATCCGTTTTAATGGAGCAGTAGCTGCTGAGGACATTTACAGTGCAGACATTTGCCATTCAATAAAGATTTGTGTTGTTCTTTGTAAGAACCTGTAATTCACCAGTTGAAATTGTCTTGCTTCGTCAAATTTTTAGCAAATTGCCCTATCACAATGCATTCTTTTCTGAGCAAACTAGTGAACGTTAAATTATGTTCGAGTAATGGTACATTTTTATTTTATATCAGCATCTGGCCTTTGTCAACATTTGTGAGAGGCGTTGGTAAAAATGTGCGTTTTTGACATTTGCTTGTTTTTTGTCATGTCACGTCTGTGCATCACACACTTTAGATCATTCTATTGGAGCTTGACTTACAGAAAACAGCTGCCTTTAGCGTTCTTGTTGGAAAAGTTATATAAAACAAGTTTGTGACATTCTAAATCAACATGGGTTTCAAGCATCTAATTACGGTAAAGGCGAACGAAGTTATTCCAGTTCATAAGTATCGATCGGATCGTACGGGATTAACCGTAATTGTCGGAGAGGTCGAAGGACCGGTAGTCAACGGTTACTTTACGCTCGCAACTGAGGCGCACGACGATGATGGTTTGCCGCATACATTGGAGCATCTTATTTTCCTCGGTTCTGAGAAGTATCCGTACAAAGGTATTCTCGATTTGGTAGCCAATCGTTGTCTGGCATCTGGAACGAATGCTTGGACCGATAGGGATCACACGTGCTATACAATGACTACGGCTGGTAGCGAAGGGTTTCTTTCCCTACTACCGGTCTACTTGGATCACATCCTGTATCCAACCCTAACCGATTCCGGTTTCGTCACCGAGGTACATCATATCACCGGACAAGGGGAGGATGGAGGGGTTGTGTACTGTGAAATGCAGGGACGAGAGAATACGGGCGAATCGAGAGTAAATTTGGAGATGCTTCGCGCTGTTTATCCAGATTGCGGCTACAGTGCCGAAACTGGTGGTATCCTGGGCAATCTTCGTAGCAGCACAACGAACGAAAAAGTGCGCGCATATCATGCGGCTTTTTACCGGCCCGACAATTTACACGTCATAATTACCGGGCAAATCAAACCGGAAGATATCTTCAAAGCCCTGAAACCAATCGAAGAGAAAATCGTCTCCAAGGGAGCTCTCCCATCCTTTGAACGACCATGGCAAACACCAGTAGAACCGTTGGAAGAGTCGAAAATTATGAAAACTGAATATCCCGCAGATGAAGAGGATTGCGGATTGCTCAACGTTGCTTGGAGAGGACCGAAGGCTACGACGGAGTACGACACACTAACGGCTTGTTCGGTATTGCTTCGTTACCTTACGGACACGTCGGCTAGTCCAGTTCAGCGGGAGTTTGTTGAGATTGATGATCCGTACGCCAGTCGCGTAGGATACAGCATTGTAGAGAACTCGGTTTCATTGCTGTACATTTCGTTCGAAAATGTGCCGCTCGGCAAAGAGGACCACATTTTCCCTAAACTCTCCCAACTGCTAACATCCATTGCGAATGGTAAAGAAAAACTAGATATGCAGCGCATGAGGAACGTAATCGAGCGTTATAGGCTGGAAGCTCTAAGCAGTTTAGAATCGAATCCGCACGATGATATTGCGTTTCATGTCATCGGAGATGTGCTTTATGGTTCTGACGAAACAGAGGTAAGTGTCGATGAGAAAGAAGGAAATGTAAAAAAAGAACTGCTAGTTTTGGTGTGATTATCATCGTATATTTTTTTCTCCAATACCATAGTTCGACAAGCGACTGAACGTTAACAGATGTTTGCAGACGTTAAAGGAGGAGGAAGATAGTTTTTGGCTTTCGCTACTAAATAAATACGTTATAAATGTAAGTAAATTGTGGCTACCAACCGATCTACTGAAGCAGTGAGCAGTGGAGCAACAATCACACAGGATTAATGACGAAAATTTAAATCTTTTTGATTCAGAACAAGCATGTCGTGGTCCGAGCAGTGCCTAGCATCAAAGAAAACGAACGTACAGCTAGTATTGAGCAGGAAAGGTTGGAAAAGCAACGACAAACGCTGGGAGAAAACGGGCTTAAGGAGCGGGAAACCACACTATCAAACGCGATGGCATCCAATGAAATAGCACCTCCAGATGAGATGATAACCTCAATCCCTGTTCCCTCTACGGAAGGCATTAAGTTCTATCCCGTAGAGGTTTATACATCCAAAATGGAGAAAAATCCTCCTGGACTGAACATAGACGATTTACCGGTTTATGCGGAAGCGTATGATTTGCATACGAATTTCTGCTATGTAAGTAGAAGGGATAGTTCAAGGGACAATTGAAAAATGGTGAGCAAATCCAATACCAACTAGTGATTCGATCTTTTTTTCAGCTCAAAGTTACCATGAATACAGAGCCACTTGGTGTGGAATTGCGACCATACTTAGTTTTGCTGATGGAATTGTTAACCGAATCACCCATTCGTCGGGGAGAAACCTTGATCCCGTACGAGGAGGTCGTCGCAACTCTCGAGTCTAACACGGTCGAAACTATGACGGATCTAGGTTTCAGTTCCATGAATCGTTTCAGCGTGGGTGCATATTCTAGCACAGCTACACTTTACATGCAAGTCATCCGCGAAAAGTACGCAACTGGCATCGAGCTGATCACGGAATTGTTGCACAAAACCGAATTCACTGCTGAACGGATAAAAGTGTGCGCTACGAAGCTTATTAACGAAGTATCACAAGTGAAACGAGAAGGAAACTCGATTGCTAAGGATATACTGAAAGCCATGCGCTATCGCGAAGATAGTAACGTACGCATTAGCTCACTGTTAAAACAGTCCAAATTTCTTACATCGCTGTTGGAGCTGCTGGACAAGACCGATTCAGTAAAGTCAGTAATCGAAAACCTTAACAAGGCGCGGACAATCATTACACTGCCGGAAAATCTGGCTATTCATATGGCCGCTGATTGGAATGCGATGAAAGGGCTAGGTATCGATTTGGTTACACCCTGGAAACAGCTTGTGCAGTCTAATGCGACGGAGAAATTCGATAAAAGGTTCGTGAGATACGTTATCCTGTGTAGAAATTAGGTCAATATTTCTAACAATTTCGCTTCATATATTTGTATATGTTTAGATTCACATCATTGCCTGATTGGGAACATATGGTTAAGAATAACGATGCCCTCAAGCCACACACTGGTGTAATCGTTGGATTGGGCAGTGTGGAAAGCGCATTTCTATTTCGCACATGCCAAGCAATTACCGATTTCAACGATCCAGATCTGGTACCACTTTTGCTGTTCTTGCAATATCTCACTCAACTGGAAGGTCCGCTGTGGAGGCAAATCCGAGGCCAAGGATTTGCTTACGGGTATAACATAGTACCCCGACCAAACGAAGGGATGCTATATTTCACATTGTACCGAGCTTCAAACGTTGTGGCCGCGTATAAAGAAGCTGTAACTATTATGGTAAGTAACAGCAATCAAAAACAATCCCGGTAAAATGAAACAAACGGAGCAATGGAATGGTTCTCTTTTTTTTATTCGCAGGAAAAGCAGGTCAGTGAGGGAGCGGAATGGGATGCCACTTTGTTAGAATCGGCTAGAAGCTCCTTGATTTTTGAAATAATTGCACGAGAAAATAGCATTGAAAAGGTGGTAAATGCATCAATTCTGGCCAGCTTCAAAGGGGTGCCGGTAGGCTATAATCAATCCTTAGTCAGCCAAGTTGGTAAGGTAACGAAACAGGATTTAGAACGCGTAGGGAACCGTTATGTGAAGATGCTATTTTCCCCCATCGAAACATGCACTGCCGTCGTTTGCCACCCAGATAAGGCTGCGGATATCGCTAGCTCGTTCAAAGAGATGGGCTTTCTGATGAAGGTGGAAACAAGCCTCGAAGAAAGCATCCTTGCTTAAACCTTCAGAACTATAGATTATGGTTACTGCAAAGACAAGCAGACATACATTACTTTATACATACGTAATAAAAAAACAACAAAATATTCCATGTGTCAAGTTATTGTTCAATAAATTTTATGCGCCAGGTGGAAACCATATAAATACAATCTAACTTTTACAATTACCTTAGGAAAGGAATGCCATTTTGATTCAAACTTTGTTAACACACCGTGATATATGGATAAGATGATTTGGTTCATGAGCCAGCTAAACGCTGGTCTCTCATTTACTTTTGAATTGAATAAGGGTTTCGCTTAGTTCATTAGAGCTTCTTTTGTTTTTGTTTGGGTTTATACTTCTTTATTTTACTTAAATGCTTTCAAATCTTCAAATCTCACGTAGCTATAAAGACACGCTTGGACAATGAGAAGGGAAATTGTTATAAAAAAGTAGAAAATAGTAGGCAGCACGTTGTAAGCTGTTTTCACACCGATGTGTGTCTTTTAAATTTGAGCAAACAAAGAACTGCTTCCATTTGGCGCAATACGGAAGGGTTGAGCTCTTGTACGGCCGCGAAAGGGTTTGAGAAAGCTTTTGTCCTGTGTAAACTCTGCCGGCGTATAGTAGGGTCCCTCCGTTTCCAAGTAGATATCCAAACAGGACATCGCTCGTTTTAACTGCTTCGGTAAAATGTCGTACGAGTGATCCACTGCCGACAAACTATTGCACCAGTATTCCATTTCCTTATAGAAGTAAAACAAACGAAAATCGTACAATGTAGCCATTAGTGTGTTACTCAATAGCATTTGCCTTGCATATACACTTACCCTTACTGAGCTGTTGGAAGATGATGTGTGCTTTCCGTTCCAGTGTAATGAGAAAGACCACAACGGTGATGCATCCGGATACCGGCATGGCACGCAGATATAGCTCTCAAGTTTAGCTGAGCCACGTATGACGATAGCACGAAAGTACAGGTCACTAGCAGAAGCAACGGAATCTTCCAAAAACATACTTGCTACGCCTGATGACACGTAATCCTCAAATGAAATTGAACTCCACTGTAGCACTGTGCTGGAGATACGTATTGGATGCCCATGTTCATTGTTGACTGATGTATCGATCATTTTGCTTTCTAGATCGAGTATCTGCTTGTACAGCTTTAACCGTGCTTCCCACCGTTCTCTTACAGAACGTATTATCGACGGTATTGTTTCGTGCAATTTGTCTCCAGCGTCTAGCATCTCATTTCCAGCTGCACGACCCCGAGCGCATGTGTACGCTGTGGAAATGTACTCCAACCCGCAGAGTTTCTGTACCCACAGAAAAGGGCTGCCAAGATTCCTTTCCTTTAAAATGCGTGCCAGCTGACTGATATCGATTGAAAGATCTTGCAGCTGATACTTTATCTTCGGATTTGGACACTCTTCCCCTCTATCTCCACAGAACAGTTCATTCAGCACGCTATCGGTGGATAGAACGTCGCATGCCGCAACGCCTGTCGAACGGAAATCTATCAAAGCAATGTTCATTGTTACCACCTGCATTTTGGGCAAATAGGAAAATGTCATTGAAAGTCCTGGACTCGATAGATCGTTGGTCAGGGACGCAGGGTAGTCCTTTGCCCGGATTGTTATCGCCACACAAAGAGGATGCGGTTTGAAAAGTTTCTCGCGTCGTTGTTCCGCTAGATTTGTTTTCATATGCCCCCGGTGATGTCGTTTTTTCATGCCCCGCTCTACTTCATGATCGTTGTCGTCGTTGTCTGAGTCCACACGATCGTGAGAATTGTTACTGGAATCGATGCCACAGTTGCTTTCCGATTCATAAGCACTTCCAGACGATAGCATTTGTTTTGCTTCTTCTTCATCACCGTGAATCGATGTTGTAAGCAGATAATCTGAAAAAGTAAATATTTTTAAAAGTTGCTCATACCTCTATACGCTAGGAAAATGAAAATAACAATTAAACATACCGCAAGCTTCTCCATACGCAGTGACATTTGCATACAGCAAATACAAAGGCTGTGGAAGCAATCGCACTGTTTTCCGCGTCTTCCAACCTTTCTCAATCGGCATTTCTAGAGCTTCTTGCAGTGGTCTGGTGGCAACAAGTAAATCACGAAGACGTGGGCCCAACGATTCGAGGCGTTCGGTTTTTCCGACGATATCCTTTTCAATGGCTTGTTTAAGGGTAAGCAGTTCCTTTAGATGGGCATCGAGCTCTTTGCGCTGCTGCAGCTCCCATTCCAGTCGGGCAATGCGTCGTGAATGTTCGTCAGTTTTCGTTTTTTCTGGTCGGGATACTGATTCCGGAGCTTGATCGTAAAACACATCCACCGGCACAAGTTCGATCTCCTCATCTTGACTTTTGAACATGTAACAGCGCTGTACTTCGCGTTTTAAGTGTTCTGCTTCGTACAGTAGGTTTTGCAACTGCAAACGATTGCTATCGACACGCAGTTTTTCCTTGTGCAGCGCATCGCGGCCCTCCCGAATGCGCACTTTATCCAGACGGTTCAGCTTTTTCAACAGTACAAATGCCAACGATCCTTCGATACGTTTTTCTGCAATCTTCTGCTTGGCATCCTCAGTGCTATCCGCCTTCAGTTTGGCGATGTCCGCAAAAATTGTCCTCAGATCGCCACACGTTGCGTGGAACAGGTTCGCATCCTTCACTGGTGAACGTTTGCTGGCCTCCTGTTCCTCAAAAGCGATTGTATTCTGTAAAAAGAACGGCACGGTTAGTCCCTTTACAATGTTACCCAACAGAACCCAATTATAGCGCCTTACCATGTAAACATCCTCCTTCGAGGTTTTAGCATTTGCCAACGAATTATCCGCAGCGTTGGAATTGCTCGTTTTGCGGCGTTTCTTATCGGAGGTCGATTCGGTATTTTCCGGTTTGCTAACCATTGTGTAGATTTGGAAGATTTCCGTCGAAATCTGGAGGTAAAGTTTGTGTTACTCTATTGCTGCGGTAGTGAATTATGGTTCCTTTTGGAAAGAATACGTCAAACTTCTTCTTCTTTCTTCGAGGTGAAGAAACTGACGCTTATAAATTTGTTTACATGCGGACAATCAGCCGGATAACGTTTGACAGCACAATTCAATGTTGCGGTTTTACGACAAACAATTTATGTATAGAACGTTTAGAGTTCTTATGGTGAAAGTAAGGATTCAAATAATATAAAAAATATGATCTCTTATGTACTGCCCTTTCCTAAGTTCCTGGTTGTAAAAAAAACATATCGTGGTTTGGGGTGCATTTTGCATACGTGTATATGTGGCTTAAGCTGTCAAATAAAAGCTCTCTTGGTCGAGCGTTCGATATGTCAATTTGTTGATACCAAGCAGCAAAAATGTTCTAGCCTAGTCAAAAGACGAGGAAGTATTCTATTACTGAGGGTAAAAATTAGTCTTTTACTTTGCTGTTAGCATGAGCACTGACGCCGATAAAGTATTGCCAAGCGAATCGGAGAGTGTGGAAGAAGCAAATGATGCAGGAACTGGAGATGGAGAGTCGGCCGTTGCTTCTGCTTCAGAGCAACACACATCTCCATCGACTGCAGATTCCAGAGTGGAAGAAAGAAAAGCATCCCCCACCAAAAATAGTGCCGGCCTTCTCGGTTCAGCACCTTCAAAACCGGCCAGTTCTGTAGCTACTGTGAGTATGGTCTTACCAGAGTTTAGCTCATGGATCGTTGGCGAACTTTTTCTAATCGATGAAACCGTAGGATTTATGGGTGGAAACTAAGACTGCTGACGGAAAGTCTTACTACTATCACGCAATAAGTCGCGAAACGACATGGACCCGCCCGGAAGGTCCTAATGTTAACGTGATGACCCAGGCAGAAGTAGAAGCTCTCAACAAACAGCAGCTGCAACAAGCGAAACCTGCCGAACTCAAGGCCGTTGAGGTAAATGCAACATCCGCGTCCGATATACCGGTTAGTTCAGCAACAATACCAGCCGTTATTCCATTGCATACCGCGATGACGCGCTTTACCGGTCCACCGCCTTCATTTGGGATGGCTCCCTTCGGTATGCCGCCTCCTAATTTCACCAGCTTCCCACCATGGAACCCGTCACCGGTCAACAATGGACAAAATTGGTCAATTGGTCAAGCCCTTCCTTTAGATGCAGCCAAGCAAGCGATGAACGAAATTAAGCTAAATGAAATCGACCCTTCGATTGTCGCTAAGGCTACGGTTTGGAGTGAGCATACCGCACCGGATGGTCGAATGTTTTTTTACAACGCCTCCAAGGGAGAAAGTGTTTGGGAAAAGCCGCAGGCATTGCGTGATTTGGAAAGTAAGCTCATTGTATCATCATTACATTGCCATGCTTAAATGCTTCACCTTTTTCACATTAAATGGTTGTATATTTTCGATCTTTATAGAAGCAAAACTGACAGTGTGGAATGTAAAGCAGAAAACCAAAGCACCTCCCGCGGTTCCGCCTTTTTTAGCTCCACCGATACCACCGCAGATGCCGCTGATGTCTGCAATGCAGGCACCGCCGTCGACGGGGCTTAAGATACAGCAGTTTCCTTCCCCTCTAGCAACTGCAGCAATCGGACCACTGTCTGGATCTGGTGTGCGACTTCAGCAGCTTCCTGTGAATCCCTCAGGTGTGGTGTTCGATCCGATTACATTTATGGCCAAGAATGAAAAGGTGGCCGTTGCCGCGGCGGAAGAAGAACGAAAGCGAAAGCTGGAGCAAGAAAAGAAACGCAAAGAGGACGAAGAAAAGGCAAAATCAAACAAACCACAAGATAAAAGTCGCCCTATTTCTAGCACTCCAATCAGTGGTACACCTTGGTGTGTCGTTTGGACCGGAGACGGACGAGTTTTCTTTTACAACCCCTCAACTCGTACCTCGGTCTGGGAGAGACCGGAAGAGTTGAAAGAGCGCGCGGACGTAGACAAGGCCGTGCTTGTACCTCCCCAACAATTGCTTGGTACGGTGACCCCAAAAGAGATGGATGCGGTGGTTAGCAGCAAGGGACAAACTGTGTCAGGAACGGGAATCATAGCCAGCGCCACGGCGACAGAAAGTGACAATGGAAATAATACCAGCGGGGGTGGAAATACAACTGAGCCAGGAGCTGTCCAAACGGAATCGGAGTCCAGTGTAGATGAGGATGGTGAACATCCAAGCAAAAAGCTAAAATCCGATCTTGATGCTGTTATGAAGGCAACGCAGTCCCTTGGCAGCAATCGTTCTGGAAACGACCCGGAAAAGGAAGCTATAGCAATGGAGGCTGAGGCAAGAGCAGCCCGTGAGCGAACACTTATACCCCTAGACGTGCGTATGAAATCGTTTCGGGAAATGCTCCGAGAGTTGGATGTTTCTGCTTTCAGTACCTGGGAAAAGGAACTTCATAAAATTGTATACGACGCACGTTACCTGCTTCTTACCTCTAAAGAACGCAAACAGGTTTTTGAGAAGTACGTTAAAGATCGTGCGGATGAGGAAAGACGTGAGAAACGTAACAAAATGCGTCAAAAGCGTGATGATTTTCGAGCCCTCATGGAAGCAGCCCATTTGCATGGAAAGTAAGTTATTTCAATGACATATGTCACCATGCTTAAGTGTCTTCTGTAAATCCCGTGCTCAAAAACATGCTAAAATGTTAATTTTTTTTGTATCGTTTTAGATCATCATTTAGTGAATTTGCCCAGAAGTATGGTAAAGATGAACGTTTCAAGGTAATTGAAAAAATCCGCGAACGAGAAAGCCTATTTAATGAGTACATTGTGGAAGTTCGGAAGCGCGAAAAGGAGGAAAAACAACAGCGCAAGGACCAGGTAAGCATTGTTTGCTACAATACATGTTTAAACTACTGATTCCTGATTTTCGTCCTTGTTCCTTGTATTGATTATTTTATCATCAGATAAGAAAAGACTTTCTCACCATGCTTCGCGAAAGAAGCGATATTAACCGACACACACGGTTTAGCGATATACGCAAAAAAATTGAAAGTGATAGTCGCTTTAAAGCAATCACAGAGCATTCACAACGTGAAGAGCTGTTCGAGGACCACATTAAGGCGCTCAAAGAAGAAAAACGCAAAGCAAAAGAGAAGGAAAGGGAAAAGGAGCTGAAGGAACGCAACAACCGCAGCGAACAGCGCAGTTCGCGTAGATCAAGGGATCGTTCCCGCGATCGCCGTAGTCGCTCGAATGAGCGCGATACGAATGAAACTGCAAAGAGTACTGGCAACGAGGATGGCACTGCAAACAATAATAATGACGAGGATGAAGGTGAGGATTGCAACACGTCGGATGAAGACGAAATTGAGAGACAGCAAAGGGAACGAGAACGCAAAGCGCGTGCAGAGGCCAGTATTAAGGAACGGGAGAAAGAAGTGCAGCGTACATTGGCCACTCATTTGCGTGATCGCGACAAGGAACGGCAACATCATCAGAGAGATGAAGCCATGCGCCATTTTAACGCTCTGTTAGCCGATCTGGTCCGCAATGCAGACCTAACGTGGAAGGAGGTGAAAAAGCTGTTGAAAAAAGATCACCGTTGGGAATTGATTTCCATGTTGGATCGAGACGATCGCGAAAGGTATATACATCTGGTTGAAATACAATTAATATTGTGTTAGTTTATGTTTTGATCTGCTTTGTTCTTTCGTTTCTTTCAGACTGTTTAACGAACATATTTCCAACTTGGTGCGTAAGAAACGTGATAAGTTCCGCGAAATGTTGGATGAAATTCCTTCACTTGAGCTAACTTCTTCATGGAAAGACATAAAAAAAATCATTCGTGATGATCCCCGCTACCTAAAATACAACAGCAGTGAAAGGGTAAGAAATAATTGTGTCACTAGGAAAATATCAGGACTGAGCGTTTTTTTTTTGTTCTACGACAGGGCGAGCGTGAATTTCGAGACTTCATCAAAGACAAAACGGCGAATGCAAAACTCGCATTTCGGGAGCTGTTGCAGGAATGTAAGTTTATTACACATAAAAGTTTCGAGTTATATCGTGAAAACTCAAATCACTTACGGGAAGTGGAAGATATTCTGCGCAACGATAGTCGCTATTTGATACTACATCATATATCAGGGGAGCGCACGCAAATGATTTTGGCTCATTTAGAAGAACTGCATAAGCGTGGGCCACCGCCACCTCCAACTGCCAGCGAATCCTTACGACGAAAGTAAGTTCAGTATCGTATTACAAAAACAAAAATAGTTACATACGATAATAGTATATTGATTTCTTCACGTGACTCGATGTACTGCCATTAGAAAAAAAAGGGCAAATTTTGTGTGCATGAAATAATTAAAATGGTATAGATTAAACTAACAATTTCTGTTATTGATTAAAAGATGACAAAGCTTCAACTAGTATCACGTCAATAGGGAAATTGTACTATTTTTTGCAGATTACCTTCTCTAGTGCCCGCTTTGAAAGAATAAGATACATGCTCCGCTCGGAAGTGTCCGTTCGTCGCTTTGACTGACCATTCTGTCGCGTAATAAAAAAAGAGACTAGAAACGACAGAAAATAATAAGAAAGAAGAAGATGTAAGGCGCTCATCTGTGTAGTCAATTTTATTGATAATAACAGTTATGCACAATTATGCAATCATTTAGAATTAGAATGGTTCCAATTCGACATCGAGTGCGCTTGATTTTTGTTTTAATAGTGCATACAGCGATCAAGACGCGAGTGACGTCATTAGCCTGAGCGCTTTAGGGATAGCAATAAATACACCACACGGGTCGTGGAGATGGTATATATCTTAACGACACACAACTTTCCATTGGGTTCATCGTGAGACACAATACGAGATGTGGCATTCTTCGCAGGGTCGATTATAATTAGACAACATAGCTATCAGGCAACTCAAAGCTCACGTCGAGATGAGCCTCGCGAGCCAAATGTACAATTTGGGCCAGGTGCACGGATAGCATGGCCGCTTCATCCAGGTCGTCCTTTGGAAGGATACGCAGTTTCGATTTCTTTATGAGGTCCTTTGCCTCATTTACATTGGTGCCTTGCAGCCGCACAATGATGGGCATTTTGATGTTAAGCTCCTTGGTAGCTTGGATGATGCCTTCTGCGATCACGTCACAACGCATGATACCGCCGAAAATGTTCACCAAGATGGCGTGCACCTTCGGGTCAGAAGTAATGATTTTGAACGCTTCCTTTACTGCCTTCACACTTGCGCCACCTCCAACGTCGAGGAAGTTGGCTGGATCACCACCGTGCAGTTTGATGATGTCCATCGTAGCCATTGCGAGACCAGCACCGTTCACGAGACATCCGATGGAACCATCGAGGGCAATGTAGTTAAGGTCGAACTTGGATGCTTCAACCTCTTTGTTATCTTCCTGTGACAAATCCCGCTTTGCAAATAGATCCTTCTGACGGAATTCGGCATTGTCGTCAAAGCGCATTTTGGCATCGAGGGCAAAATCTTTAAAGCAAACGACGAACAAAAACAGCAGGAAACGAGAACATTAATATTTGGTGTTGTTTTTTGTTCATACAATCAAAAGCAGGATACAACATTTTTCAAGCAATTTTATCAAAAATATTAAATAATTTCTAACTCCAAAGAAAACAGAAATAAGTATATCAACTTTGTATGTGAAGTTATGCAGTATTTTACTATTTTGTTAATAATTGTATATGCGGTACAGCTGCGGCTATACAAAATCAAGCCCTCAATTGCATGTAAACACGGTGAAAGTTACGCAAGATAGCTAGGAAAAATAAGGAAACAATCAAACTAAGAAAGAGCATGCTTTAGTGTATGACTTTGACAAAGTTACAAACTGTGAACTAATTTCGGTATAAAAGCAAACATTAAAACAACATTATTCGGCAAAAAAATGAAAAAAGCTAAATAGAAGAAACGCAAACAATTACATTTATAGATAGTAGTTACTTACACTCTTCACCTAGCGATGATATGGTGAGTTGATGATACATTTATCGGTATGAGCAAAACGTTTGTATTAGAAAAGAGTTAATTTGGACCCAAGAATAATAAATTTCCATACATATTTTTTGCAGTAAATTAATACTTTCGCAACAATTTAGAAAACAAATTTAAGCTCAGAAACGGTGAGCGGACACTTTATTGTCAGAATTGTCGCGTTTAAAAGGCTTGCCGTTTATTTGCCAACTGCATGAACAGGTGGACGCAAATGTGAAACACTCACTCACTACATGCATACAATAATGACTGTTTTTAGCGTGTATAACGACCCCCTAGATGAATTATCCAAGATTTGCAATCTCGGATTTGAAGGAATATTGAAAAGTTACTTCCCTTGTATATATATTTCCCTTAGTAGCTAAAAGGGGTCGTAATATACGCTAAAATACCGTACTATCATATTCCTCAAAAGAGTTATTACAGAACATCGAATTAATCGAATGCGATAAGAATTGACACAATAAGTTTGATTCAGATAAAAATTTCAAATATTCTAAGGCATTGTAGACAAATAAATTTGTTCGTGAGTAATGATTGTTATTGAACATTTATAAATGTACAATATTGTTAAGAAGCGCTTTCTGTAATTCTGCGGTTCAACAGAATGGTTTCTACAGAGCATTAAGAATTACCTTGTAGTTATGTTTTCAGGGCAATGGTTCTTCATTCATAAGTTACTTTTAATTTAATTTTACTTTTTTACCAAAACATCTAACATCCTTAATACTTACACGTTTCTGCAGCATCTTCCGCATATGGATTAATCTCAATCAGCAACGCATCCTTCTTGACGAACAAGTCGTACATATTCAGTAACATTTTAGCGGTTTCCTCCAGTTTGTCATTGAGGCCAACCTTCTTGGCAACCTGCACGAATATAAATATATAAATATAAATATAAACCGGAGCATGTAATGAACGACGTTTGGTACTAGTACGAAACCATTGCTTACCTGCATAGCTTGATCCTTCTGTAGACCTTTGTTAATGTCAATTGGTTCGTATACAATTGCATCTGGATTTTCAGCAGCTACTTCCTCAATGTTAACGCCTCCTTGAGAGGATGCGATTAGAACGGGACCCTGTGTGAATTTTTTTTTCTTAGTTTAGTCATCATAAAGCCTTTAAATACTAACATACGTTAAAAGCGCGCTCCATCATGACGGCAAAGTAAAACTCGCGGCGAGGAAATTTTCGTTCCGCCACCATAACTGAGTTGCAAATTCGTCCTGCAGCTCCCGTTTGTTTGGTGACGAGTAATTGATTTATCATTTTGCTCGAAATATCCTCTGCCTCTTGGGGTCTATAATTGTAATCAATGTCATGCATTTAACAAAAAAAAAACAACATATTGTTCACATATTGACCTCATACTTACGAAAACACCACACGGACGCCACCCTTCAACCCATTCTTAAAGCTACCTTTTCCACGACCACCAGCTAGTACCTGTGCTTTCAACACCAGATTCTTTGTTTTTAGGTCAGTCGCAATTTTCTTAGCTTCCGCCCCGGATGTTGCCACTCCAAACCTGCAAATATAAGAAAACGATCATAATTTAAATGTACTTTGCACTCACACACGCTGATACGACAAGGGTTAATGGTGAATAATGAGTTGGATTGGAACACAGGAAGAACAAAGGTGATAACATGGTGATGCGGCTAAGTTTGTTTACGATTGGACGTAACCCACCAGATTTAACACTGCGTGATGTTCACTACAGCGTGCGATAAGGCGCAATCAGCTATAGTGTCTATCAGCAGTGCCAACGATTTCCTAGCGATTTGTTGTGCGTTGAAATTGTATTTACATACAAAATGCATCGTTACATCGGAAGCTAATCAATCATTCACATACCGGTTTACTTACTTGGGCGTCGGAATTCCCGCTTCATTTAGGAAGGAGTAAGATACGTGTTCTTGCACATTCAGGTGACGCTTCTGGCATCCACTTGCAAGTACCTGGAAGAAAACGATTTGATTGGTTTAGCTTGTCTAATGTCCAGTGGCCATGACGTGAAATAGTTTCATTGGCTCAACACATGATCCGTGACGTCATAATGATTAATCATTGCACTATTGCAATCGCTCGTACCAGCTGAACTAGTTTCTGTCGCGGGGCATTAACGGAACGCAAAAAAAACTTGAAGAAAACATTGCATAATCTACTGCGGTATAACACTTTTTGCAGGTTGACCTATTCAATACAATCGCGTACAGCAAAGCAACTTTCTAATACGTTCCTAATTGTGCTATTTTTATCCGTGATATCTTTTACAATGTCCTGCCTTGCCTCAAAACGCTGCACAGTTTCACGGTCAGCATCCATTACATAAAAATTCACTACCGAACATGCTTTGCATTTTAAGATATTTCAGATTTTATGATTGATATGAAAGATTGATTTGTGCAAAGTACTTACCTTCGGGGAGGATTTGCTTGCGATATCGGCCAAAAGAAGGCTCGATCGACGGAGAATGAAAGCCATTTGCAAATATGTGGCGGTAGTGATGGCAGAAGACAGCACAGAATAAACTCTTGAAAGGTTTTATGCCTAGAATAGTGGATCGTTCATCCGTGGTTTTCGTTGCAAGCAAAGAAAGTAGAGCTTGCACGGAGGTGTGTGTAGAAGATTTTGACAGCAGGCTGTTGAAAAAAGTATTAACAAGTTTGACAGAAATTGACCAGATGGTAGCGTAGGTGTACCAAGTGGATGAATGTTTGTGTGTCTTTTAACGTAAAAATGGAAATGAGATAGTGAACAGGAATCGAACAGATCGTACAAAATTAACGAAAGCATATGCAAAACATATCCTCCTGGTACGCCAACCTCTAGACACAGCAGCGCATATCTTTATACCAGACTTGTACGAACCTTGGTACAACAGTAGAATCTGTTTACATTCTTCGTATTATTATACTTTCTGAATATTTTCTTGATTATTAGTCAACATTTATCATTTATACGTCCAAAAATTATAAGATCACTTATCTTATTTTAAGAACATTTTTCATTTGAAATATCCTCTCCAAGTTGTTTAAGTGCATAAAGGTATTGATTGATGTGGGATTTACAGTGACGAAAATATCCCACTGGATCAAAGTCATTATATTTTCAACCAACCGACCAATATTGTGGGATGCGTGAATTGATTACACAGAAAAGTTAAGTTTTAATTCGAGATATATTTTTTTCAATTTACACCACTCTCTTCACTTCAAAGAATCGCTTGAGATAGTACACTTGCCCCACCGTCATGGCTATGAGCACGATGGCTTCGAAGAATGACCATAGCACGACACGGGAATTCGTACTTTCATTGATAGACCGATGGATACGATCACGTACCTGCAAAGCAAACAAATTGTTAATATTTGTTTAAAAGTAGTATACCAACCTGTGCTTACATGCATGTAATCTTGCTCATGTTTAATACTGGTCAGGGTTCCAGAAAGTTCACGAATCATGTCCTCTAGCTTTGTGTGACCGGCTTCACCCTCGTTAACAGCTCCTACTGTTCCTTTGGGTGCTTCTCCGATTTCCATGGAAAACATTACCACCTACATACATAAATCAAATCATTCGACCATTAATAGGATATGTGAACATTTGAGGCAAAATGTTGATTTTTAGCTCACCTTCGGCGTTAGTGTGGACATTTTGTTGCTGAAGCAGTAGTGATATATGCCTGTCTCGTACGCGGAGAAAGTATACTTCCCGGAAGATTCCTTTTCGCCTTGATATATTACTTTCTGGTCTGGCCCACTGATGCTTACTTCAATATCAAGAAAACCTCCTTCAACGGTTTCAAACATAAGGCCTGTAATATTTAAATGCATATGTAAGGTTCTCAGTAATTGGAACTGCACCAAACAGCTTGCGCTGTGTGTATCGCAAATGTACCTACCCAGTTTCGTTCCAGCTTCTGCCCGATCGAAGAAACATTCTTCTGAATGTGGATCAACGGTAATGAAGTATCCATTAATCTGAACAACACATAAAAAGAGTACAAATGTGAGAAAATTTAGCAAAAATTTCATTTTGTTGTTTAGTTTGGGCTTGTATCACGGCCACGTAATTTGACGTCCTACGAGAAGAAGGCAAAGTTGTCAACATTGCTTTTTTTTTTCAGCAAACGCCATGTGTCTGTCAGTTCCATCCATGAGATATCCTAGTGAAAATAATGTGCAAATTATACGGAAGGAAATATTGACAGTGGTTTACAAACGATTTGATTACAGAATTAAACATAATAAATAACAATATGCAGGAAGCAAATTGTTTAAGGCTGAGTCAGATTCCAGTCCTTTCACCAGAAGAGTACAAAACTATTAAACCTATCCCAGGGGAAAAAAAACTTCATCGGAACGTCGATAATCCGAGGTCGGGTTGACCAGGGGGAGGATTAACCGATACCAAAAAAACTGACATACCCGACAAACAAATTCGAGCAGATTGCGAGCACGCCTGAGGCCTGAAAAATCCTCGCGCTCGCACCGAGATTGAGCTCGCGGGGACCAGCGCGCAACCTGTTCAGCAAGGCGTGGGTTTTGAGCTCGAAAAAATCATTTTCTCTAGCTCATGTTCTCTATCCGTCTACCTCACGTGTGTTGTGCTCGACTCGCTGTGAGCTTTTGGACTCCCCTCCCTCGCTTCTCTCTGTACACCTCGTCCACGAGCTTCAAAACACCTATCGTTGCTGTCACTTTCTCGCGTGTGGATGTTTCGATGAGCGGTTGTGGTGTAAAAAACAAACTAAACTGTGCTGTGCTGGAAGTGACTGAACTTGTAGCGAATTATTTGGATGTTGTGATCAATAGGTAGTGCTACAGTGTACGCTCATCTTCGAGGGCTTATTTGCTATTTTGCAGATTTGTACTTTACACCGGAATGGAAGACACTCCCATAGCGATGAACGACAGTGATTTTGGTGTGGCTTTGATGCTGCCGAAAAGTCTAACTTCATGTGCGATACTCGAGTATCACAGTTGATGGAAAAGATAAAGATATGACTGCATGCGTATTTTTTCTTCACATTCTAAGTGCATCTTCTTCTTCTTCGTTGACCCGTTTACTTGTGAACTCGTCTTGCTGATATGTCCAGGCTACCAATTACCTTGCAGGATCAGCGGCCCAGGTCCTCCCAACATCATTACTGCATCCGATTTCCATGTTTTTCCATGTGAATGGAGGTGAAATTTTAATAAAATTACTATAAACTTGATGACATTTTTTGAGTTTAACTTTTTTGTTTCTTCTCGTGCGGCCGACTTG
>KB680968.1:0-16653 GCA_000349165.1 Anopheles christyi | reverse complement strand
CTCTCTCTCTCTCTCGAAACCTGTTTGTGAACAACCAAAAGGAGCTTTAATCTTGCACTTTACTGATGTATTTATATATGTATCGAATAATGCATATATGTGAGGTAAAATAAAGGGAGAAAATTTAGAGAAAAGAAAGGACAGTAAGAAGGTGAACGATATAATTCCAGCAGGAATAGAATGACATTATAGGACTTATACTAATGGAATGAAAAAAAAGAAGAAAACACTACACATAACATTATTGATAGAGTAAACTTTGCAACAAGTACATACATCACACCAGGGGGCTGCAAAGCAAATCAAGAAAGCCGGAGTACAAGTCGCTACCACGGAACACAGTTGAAGCAGGAAAACACTAGTGCAGGCTAGTTTAAAAAATAAAGCACTATCAGAATACATCACAGTTTAAACAGGAGATTCATACACATAGTTTTGCACAGAGACCTATTTATTGTGTATTGCAAAATTCTAGTTGTCTCACAAAGAAAGAGAGGAAAAAGGTTGAGCGTATCTACACCAGTAAGCATTCACCAGTAAAAGGAAGCAATTTATTCACACAATAACAAACAAAAAAATCACACATACAGACACAAACTCATTACGTGCAAGAAAACTCACAAACAATAGAAATAAAGTGAAATCGTACTATCTTTTATAGCTGGTAGAAAGATGTGTGGAGAAAAGTAGAAGAAAGTAGATAACCGATTTGAAAAAAGACAGACAGAATAACACAGATCTAGTAGATCATATCAGAGAAACAGTAAGGAATGGAAAATGCTATATGTGTAACACTGTCTCTTGTAGAAGTAGAGCGAACAATGCGTAAAAGAATAATGAAAACCATTTTGGGATGTGATTGATTGGTTGGATAGATTATGCGTCGTGCAAAGGGAATGTAAACGAAAATGACAATCTATATAAACGTTATAACAAGAGAAACAAAATCTATTAAGAAAAAGTGAGCAATGTGCCAGAAGAAAAAACAACACGAAACAGAACCGATAAATGTGACACATACACAAACATAACACGAAATAAATGAGTAACGAGTAGTAGAACACACACAAACACCGTAGAGACATCACTCGGTGCTAGTGTATGCACTTTTCTGACACATTCTAAGCCTACTTTGCGAAGCAAACGTATAAGAGTATGGGATGCTGCAACGTATTGCTTCCGTTCCATACACTCTTTGCAACCTGTATAGTCTGTAAACATTCCAGCGTACTTGTCTAAAGAGGGACGAAAAACGAGAACGGCCTCCCATCCCCCCGGAAAAGCGTAACGGTGTAGCCCGTAAGAGGGAAAGGAATTGACTCAGTTAGTGAATCGCTTTAGTGAGATGGATTAGTGAGAGTAAAGAACGTCAGAATTAGATCTATACTTTTATTGTTTAACTAATTATTATTCCATGGTGTGATTTTAATTTGTACAAGAACTCAAGTGTGCGTCACGAAAAGAAGATTTAATTTTTAGTGCAAAGAATGTCCCATTAGTTATACCAAATCAAATCCCTTTTTGCAATGAAGATTAACAGTACGACTTAAAATAACCTTGTTTGTGACGGATAAGTTTAGAATTAGTAAAGTGAGAACACACGTACCCTAAGGAATCGCCAAAAGTTTGGATTCAATGCTATTATTAATGCTCGGATTCAACGTTGCAAGCAACGTGCTAGACTTCTTGCAAGCTATAAAAAAACTATACAGATTTTAAACTAATGAAACAATTATGTTTAAGGCTAGCGTGGTAAACTGTGACACTGTGAGCAATGTGAGCAAGCATTCATTAGCATCTATGTACTATGAGCTACTACTATTAATGGTTGAATTGTTATTAGTCCTATTTCATATCAAGCATTTACGTTGTGAGTTGTTTTTCGATTCGTTGTCGTATAAACGCGATATTATTCCAGCCAAACCGTTGAAATTGAAATGCGTGTCTGCGTGCGAACGACGAGTGAATGGGGTTAGAAAGCTCTATTGTAAGAAAAACAAAACTATCAATGACAGTCAAACTGAGAGAAACAAGTCGTAAAGCAAAATGCAAAGCAAATAAAGTGAAGAAAAAAAAAACACACAAAAAACACATAACACAAACAAAAGTAAATACACACTCTAAACGTAGAGTTAAACTGTATAATAAAAAAAAACAGCTTGAGAACCTGATAGGAAAACGTCTTACTCCAAACCAAACTGAACAAAGGGCAAGAGACAAAACAATATCTGGCGGACGTTTTTCTAGTGCATAAAAACAATCATCAACACGGGTTGAGAACGGGTCGATGAATGCATTATGATGGGCGGAAGGAGAAAACCAATTTGAACTCTACTAGCAACTA
This sequence comes from Anopheles christyi, assembly GCA_000349165.1. Lineage (NCBI taxonomy): Eukaryota > Metazoa > Arthropoda > Insecta > Diptera > Culicidae > Anopheles > Anopheles christyi. Next base: position 14,309 of record KB680968.1, on the reverse strand, counting down.
CAAATATACATTATACAACTATATTACGCTCTTACCAAGCAAAAACCCCACCGTGTGGTTTTGTTAACGTTTCACCTATGAGCAACTACACGTAGAGTACGAACTAAAAAGCGAAAGAGAGAGGGGAGATAATCTCCCCTCGCGTATTTCCTTCACCTCCCTCACTAATTAGCCAGGTTTCTCTGAGCTGCTCAGAACTTTCATCTACTAGCGTTTGTGCTTCGTTTTCACCCCACCAGATAGTTAGTTGAGATAACGGAGGAAATGGGCAACTGCTACAGGACAGTTGAAAATATACGTTTTTTGAATTAAATCCCACCCTTCTTCCCACCAAACCCCGCCTCCTGACGCCTTCCATCAGGTGCGGTTAGAGTGAAGAAATGCGAGTAAAGCATAACCTTGATAAAAAAAAATGAAGGAGTTAGCGAGAGCGAATAAACAATGTAATAAAAATATAAATACTATAAAAAAAGCGAAACTTAAAACAAGCAAACGGTGTTTACACCGGTGGTAAAGCAAATGTGTTAAACAAAAAATAAACGTCAGCGTAGGGACAAAGAGCCGCCCAATCACCGAGACAACAAACTGGCGCGAACATGAAAAGAAACATGGTAAATGCAGGATACAATTTCTATTTCACCACTGCCTTAATTTTTAACAAATCTCTATAGCAAATCGTATCGTATGAACGGCATGCACGGGCATAAACGGACGGGCAGGATATTGTTGAAGATCGCAACGCAATGAGGGGAAATAAAGTGGAAAAATTTACTAACATTGGCTACAGGACGGACACTAGCAGATGTGGACTCTTAGCAGGAAGGACTAACAAAAGAAATAAGTATTCCCAGTGAGAACAGACTTTACAATTTATCTGATGTAACAAAATGAGTTTAAAAGCGAGAGAGCATGTGCTTCTAGTATAAGACATGACTTTGACAGAAAGTAAGCTAAATGAAAACCAACCTAAAAGTGAGATCAACCATAAGGTCAAACACGTAGCGAGTATCATCACAATGACAAAGAAACTAAGAAAGAGAGAAGATAAGTAAAACAGAACGAAATCGTATATTTTATCGATTGATGCACTCTTTCGGAAAGACGTCTTCTTCCTCTAGCTCTATTTCCTTTTAATGAAAATGATAAAGTAACTCAAGAGAAAAGCATGAAGTGAACAGATAACGGATAATATACTGACGCAGACGAGGTTTTCCCCGTTGTCATCTGAAATCATTGAAATGAAGCAAAAAAAAACAAAACATCTGAATGTTGATAGTGTAAGGAAATTTTAAGAATAAACTTCCTCTCGATCACACAATCACCATCAAATGGGTAGCAAAAATAAAAAAACAAACATGCAAACACGCATACACATACACACGTAAAGATACACTTTTCAACACTTGTACCAAATTTTACGTTTTACGTGTACTCCCACAATTTCGAATAGGCATACGCACGGTGTATCTATTGCGGAGCGTCCTACATGTGTACTTTAGCTGACAAGAGGTGAATAGGCGAGCGGAGCGTAAAGGAGGGAAAATTTGAAGACGAGGGTCACGGTTGTGGGAGGGTTAGCGAAGCTACTGATGTGAGGGGTAGGTGTAGGAGAGGTGAAAAAACCCACACACAAACATACACACTCACAGGCGAAACGCATATTATTACGAACCTTTCAGTGTTTCTGTTTCCATACAATTCAAAACACTTCTCATTGTTGTGATTCGATTTTGAAGCTAATATAGAGTGCTACATCAAGCTGTATAAGGATATAAAGAGAGTAAAAACAAAAACGAATGAAAAATCATCATCAAAATACTCTGTTCAGTGTGTGTGTGTGTGTTTCATTGTTAGCGATCGTTTTTCACAGTGATGACTGGTAAGTAGTAATTCACATTGCATACCTTAAGGCGTCTTTTGCACGACATCGTTTTTATACACTCACAAAATGTGAAGCTTTGTTTATTGCGTCTTGAATGTTTTCAACAGCACTACAAACGGTGCCTCGTTTTGACTGTTTATAAAAATCTCTGCCCACCCATCAGCCCTAACCGTCACCGTTGCTCCAGAGCAGTCATTAACCAACTCCATCTTATCGCTCGTTGCGCTGATCAGATCACAGTGCTCCCCTTTTTCCATGCACGTGTACAAGCTGGCTTTGAGTGTGAGGGAAATCTCCGCATTGAAGGCCACAAAGCCGGCACGATCACGGCAGAAGCCTATCTGATTCTGACCATTGTCAACCCACGCCCGTACGCCGGTCCCGTTGGTGATTTTGCGGAAATGAACCATTTTCCTAACCACTGGCCATCGATGTTCGCAGACCCATGGTAGTCGACAGTGTCCCGACTGATCAAATTGAACAGGCGCTATCTTACCTTGAGCGTCGCTTGGTGGGCCTTGGGAAGCGTTGCTAAACTCGTACGAACTGGTGATACGTGATGTACCATATCGATGCGCTAGCATAAACGCAAGACCGATCTGATACGCTCGTCTGTTGCGTGCCGATACCACCAAAAGGTCTCCGTCTGCATCGGGAAGCCGTTGGAGTGGTGGGTTGTTGACGTAAATCAGTGCCTTCTCGCGTGGCACGTATCCAAGCCGAGTGCCCAGGTGAACGAAGTAGTGGAATGGCTTTCTTTTCAACAGCACATCTCCGATGTCGTACGCAAAGCGATCCTGTGCAATCATTCCAATGTCAGCGTAATCATTCCATCGTGCACGCAACGACTGCTCAGCTCCGGTCAGTCCATGGTAGGAGAGATCAAGACATAAGAACGGACGAGTACCTGGTGGAAAGACGCCTCCAACTGAGGTAAGATTCTGAAGCTTATCAAACATTGCCCGTAGATCGTGTGGCCACATATAAAGCGCCGAATCGACAAAGAAGCCTGCTACTCCGAACGTCAGCAATCGATTAAGAAAGTTCAGTATACGCTGGCGCACACGCAACAGACTGTGATTGAGATCGGGTCGATCCTCCTTCCAACAATTGCGCAGCTCGTGAAGATCTTGTGGGTTGACGATAGGACACTGGTCGTTAAAATCCGCCGCACTGAACGGTGCGTCGGGATAGTCACGGGCGGCTGGATTCACGATCGAACCAGCCGTCCCACGGGTAGACGTTGTGGTGGCATCGATTTCTGCACGAGCCATATGATTCAGTACCACCTCCACTATCACACGAACACCGGCCTTGTTGCAGGCATCGATTGCTGAACGCAGTGACGACTCGTTTCCAGAGCGACTCGTGAGCTTGAACGAGACAGGTTCGTAACGATCTGCCCAACTCGGTGATTTACCTCCATCGCGCACCTCATTCACTGGAGATAGCTGTACTGCACCGAAACCATTCGGACCGAGGTACATTTGACACTCACGCTCGATGTCTTCGTAACGCCACTCAAACAGTTGCACTATCACATGGCGTCCCGGTTGAAAGTGTGGATTGAACTGAGCCGCTGCAAGGGAGCAGCAAAGCAGCAGAGATAGCTGTACCAACATGCCGCCGACCTGTCTAACCAATCGACCATTAATGAAACGACAGTCACACGTCGATCGAGCAAAGCTTTGAAGTGCATGTCATCGGAAGTGTTTGAGCGGTGATTAACGAGCGAGATAGTATGGGGCTCGTCACCGCTTTGAAGCAGCTTATTATTCAGAGTGTTGGGGAAGGTTGGGAAGAGTTGCAACTTTAATGAATCATTTACTCACAGTAAGTTCATGTGCCCTATTTGTTCACCTCACCTAGTGTTACTAATAATACCGAAATATTGAAACATCTAGCTCTACAAACTTTACCAACCATTTCTGACGTTGGTCGGAATAGTTACAATGTTCTAATGCTATCACTCTTCCTCCTTCACGCACCGTAAGGCACTGGTCGGTTATTTCACTTTTGATTTGACCACTGTGCACTACATACTGCCACCGCTGGGTTCGTGTCTTCTCGTTACGGTGACATCGTTTAATGTTCAACCTGTAACCTCTCGACGTGATTATTTCTATACAGCTTGAGTAGTTGTTGAGCTCGTGGTAAAAGTTGTGTGTCCAGTACTGTTGTTTCTCTTGATTGTCACACACCGACATCGATAGGGAATGGTTTCTCCAATGGTGAGTTAGGCAGTAGTTAGTTGGAAGTGCGGCATTGTGTACCTCTCCACGGAACGCACCCGGAACGAGTGGGTTCATCATCTCGGGGAATGCATTGAGGACGTAATCTCGAAAGGTTCCACAGTCAGCATTTGCACGTACGGCTTTTCGTTCATCAACCGATCCAAAGTAGCGTGGAAAATAACGTGGAACTCCGTACACATCGTACAGTATCTGCTTGTATTCGTCCATCCACACCTCAGCGAGACGGAGCGAGTTCTTCATTACTACATCTTTCCCAGCGCTTTCAAAGTAGGGATGACTTTGCTTGCGTACGTGGGCAACCCGTGAGCAAGGAACAATCACCATACTACCACCGCACATCCAGCTCTTCATCGATAGCTCGATATTCTCGATTCCATACATCTCAAAGCCCTCGTCATACCAGCCGAGACGCTCGAAGAAGGCTCGATTGATCGCAAACAATCCTCCAGCCATGGCGGGTGTATCGAAGGGTACGAACTGGTTGTGATATTGCTTCTTTATTGCCGCTCTACCCCACCAGCCGAAGTTAAGATCCCACCGGTAGGCACCGATCAGTCGTGGTGCAAAATTTGCATCCAACTGCATGGTGTACCCGTCGATTCGATCGATAGTTGGTATGGCAATGGTGGTGGAATTTTTTATGATCACCTCAAGCAGTGGCTCAAGCCATCCTAGAAGACAAAATGCAAAGTGTTTTAGACAATGCTCTATCCATTCTACACCCTTCTTACCCTGTGTACATTCAACGTGCGCATCAAGAAATGTGATCACACTGGCTGTCGTCGCTTTGGCACCAAACAACTTTGCTAAAATCAGTCCCAGTCTTTTGGGCGCTCGTAATATCCGTACCTTCGGGAAGCGTTCGAAGTAGTCATCTAATCGTGTTTTCAAATAGGCTGAAGTAAAAGTTCACGATACGAAACGAAGATTAATTTTAAATACCAAAATCCGGTATTATAAACATTCACCTGCAGTAGAGTGATCATCTACGAGGACTATTTCGTGAATTAAATGTTCCGGTGTACGATCGAGGATGGAGTGAACCGTTCTAAGCAGCACAGACCATGCCTCGTTGTAGAACACGATCACGATCGAAGTCGCTGGTAGACGTGAGCTTGCTATATCCTGTTCCCGGCACCATGGGGCCCTTATATCCGGTAACCGTCGGCGGATAGACATCAGATCTGAAGCATACGCATTGTATCCGTACGTTTTCAAACCATGCTCTATCATCTCGATAGTCGCGTTGTGTTTGAGGTCCATCTTAACAGGAACTCCAAAGTCTCCAGGTGGAGCAATCGATCGTGCTTGTTTGTTGGAAGTGAGGAGTGTTTTGTGTATGAGTTCTTCTTCCAACCATTCGTTCATTAGATAGATCCTGTACAAGAGGCAAGATGTGCTGAAAACTGTCAGATACAAACACACCGTAAACAGACGGCGCAAGTTTCGTCGGTGAACCATCTGGTGGTGGTGTAATCGCTTCACTATTAGCAGACTGCCCATTTTCGATCACCTTTGAGTATATTATATGAAACATCACGTTGTTTGATGAATAGAACGGCATTGTTGTATGTTTGGCAAACGAACGGTATGCAAACAACTGGTTTCATTGATGTCGGCATGGCTCAGAATTGGAAGAAGGGTTCACATGGCTTACCTTGGGTTTTGTTTATTCAGTAGTAGAACTCACTTACTCCGTACGTGTCGAGAGTAGTGTCGTTGACTGTGATGAAGCTTTATCACTGTTCGCTTACTCCGGTGCGATACGGGCACTCGCGAAAACAGAAAAACTGTTAACGAGATTAAACGATCGCTAGAACAGCACGTTGGCAAACGATACGTTTAAATGTGTAAATGATAGGCTGCTTGATAGATACACAACATGGAAATAAGAAGACTTTTTTAATTTAAATTTCACGTACGGAGTGTGTTTATCGCATTTTGTGTTGCACTAAGAAATCATACGTTACAAGGTTAACCGTCCACTGCTGATACTGATCGGAAGCATTGCATCGTTTCATTGTCATTGTAGAATTTGCTTGCAAACTTACTGCCAAGCAACGCTTATGAGCCATGCTCCAAATTTGTCTTGTTTCCCTCACATACATCCAAGCTTGATTGCCACGATGCCTATGGCAAATAGAAGTGGTAAGCATTGACCCATTAAAGTCAAGACATGCTTTGTACGAGTTAATATCCTGATAGTAGCTGTGACTCCAATACTGTGTCCGTTCAAGGCCATCACAAGGCATCATGTGCGGAATTGTGCCAGCTCTCTCTACCGCCATGCATTCGCTAACTCCTAACGCAACGTTTCGTACCTCACCCCTAAACTGTCCCTCAATAGCTGGGCTGTGGAGCTCGGGAAATGCACGCTGTAGATAATATCGAAAGGGCTTACACATGGCCCGTTCTCTTACCTTCTTGCGCATCTCAACCGACCCGAACCGGTCCTCCAAGAAGTGGGGAAAACCATTCACATCAAACACAACCTGCTTGTACTCATCCATCCATACCTCCGCCAGACGGGCCGAATTATGCATCGGCAGATCCATCTTCACATCAAACAGATAGGGATGGGAGTGTTTCTGTATGTGTCCGACCCTAGAACACGGCACAGTAAGAAGCTTTCCCCCACACATCCAGCTTTTGATTGACAGTTCGATGTTTTCCATGCCGTAAATGATGAACTCTTCATCGTACCAACCGATCCGGTCGAAGAACGTCTTGTTGATGGCGAACAAACCACCAGCCATTGCCGGCGTTTCAAATGGCTCGAACGGACGAGTGTATTTCCTTCGAAGATCCTTCCTCTCGCACCATCCAAAGTTAAGGTCCCATTCGAAGGCTCCGGCTAGTAGCAGCGAGATGTTGGTCTGAAGGCTCAAATCCCGCTCGTTAATACGATCGATCGTAGGAATCGCTACATTGGTAGAGTCAGTAGCTACAACGTCAAGCAGCGGTTCAAGCCAGCCTGAAAGATGAGATTGAATTAAGCTTTTGCAGAAGAAGGTTCGTCCTTACTTACCTTCTGTACACTCTACATGGGCATCCAGAAAGGTAACAATGTCGGAGGCAGCTGTTTTGGCACCCAGCATACGAGCACGAATCAAACCGAGACGTTCTTTGGCACGAATAATTCTTACAGCTGGATACGGTTCAAAGTACTCTTCGAGCTGAGTCTTCAGGAATGCTGGAACACATCACATCATAAAACGTTCTGGACTCTATCGGACCTTCGGTGAGTACTTACGATAGCTTGAAAAATCGTCTACCAAAATAATTTCCTTTATCAGATGCGAAGGTGATCGATCCAGCACTGAGTGCACTGTGCGTACTAACACTGACCACACTTCATTGTAAAAGACGATAACAATGGATGTGGCGGGAAGTCGCACAGAAAACAGATGGCCGTATTCTAGCGGACACCACGAATTTCGCAGATCGGGCAATCGACGTCGTACCGAGACAAGATCGGAAGCGTATTCGTTCAGACCCTTCTCGACCATGGAACGTTTCACCTCTGCAGCGATCGTAGGATCGGAGGCGTTATACCGTACAGGCAATCCCATATCACCAGGAGGCGTTGATTTGTTAACCGTATTATGCGATGCTTTAGAAAGTGATGCGAAACTTGAAGAGGAAAACGTCCCATTATTGCTAACATATAAGGTGACATTTATCAGCAGTATAAGAGCAATGCAGAACACAAAAAGAACACGATGTGATATGGACAAACGGCAAGACATACTGTATTGGAACGATGGCTGACTCGGAAGGTAACGTAATACTGTTGACAGAAAACTTTGTCTTCACCCCACAGGTAGTTGTACTAGAAACGAAGACAACAAGAGCCCTTTGTATGCAATACTTGTGAAACGACTCTTTATTCTACGCATCCGGTTTATGGAAGAGGCTTCCAAAAAGGGTACTCTACAAATGTGACATGCCACCGATGAGCAGGTTTAAGCTCTTCACATGGCTCCAGCTTCAGTGAACCGCTATGTGATGAGGAATCAATAGCAAGACACATCTCTCGGGCATGACTTTTAATTTGTAGCCGTTCGATATCGTAGCTCCACGCTTGAGCTCCTCGCATCCGATGACAGACAGCTAAAGTAACGTCAGTGCTTGCCGATCCAGCATCGATACAACGCTTGAAGCTGTTCAGCTCTCGGTAGAAGTTATGCGTCCAGTACTGTGTTTGGTTACGCTTATCACATGGCGCCATGTAGAGCGTTGTGTTTGGTGATGTTCCCACTGTTAAACATGTTCCATTTCCCATTGCTGCATTGTGAATCTCACCACGAAACTGTCCCGGTACAATTGGGGAAGGCATTTCCGGGTATGCTCTCTCAAGGTAGTGTTGAAAGGGTTTACAACCTGCAGCTGATCGGAATGTTTTACGATCGGTAACGGATCCGAACAAGTCCTCTGAATAGCCCGGTATACCATTCACATCAAACACAACTTGCTTGTACTCATCCATCCAAACTTCCGCCACGCGGATGGAGTTGACCATAGTCACATTCTGATTTTCAGCATCAATAAATGGATGGGCGCTTTTGCGGATATGTGCCACATGGGAGCAAGGCACTGTGACTATTCTTCCCTCACACATCCAACACTTGATGGATAGTTCCGCATTTTCCATTCCATACACCCGGAGCTGCTCGTCATACCAGCCGAGTCGTTGGAAAAAGTGCCTAGAAATCGCAAACAGTCCTCCGGCCATTGCTGGAACTTCAAACGGTTCGCTGACCCGTTGCCTGTGTCGACGAGGAAATGTTGAACGATGCCACCAGCCAAAGTTGAGATCCCATTCGAAAGCTCCAAACAGATCGGAGGACACGTTCGTGACAAGATGCATATCGGTGTGATCGATCCGATCGATGAGTGGAACGGAAATTGTCTGCTCATTTTCCACGATCTGCTCGAGTAAAGGTTCCAGCCAACCTTAAGCAAGCAAAACATTGTAAAATAACTTAAGGCAATTTGATTTGCTCAAATGCTGCTTACCCTGCAAACACTCAACATGTGCATCCAAAAATGTAATTATCGGTGTGGTTGTGTGTTTCGAGCCAAAGATTCTTGCGTTGATCAAACCAAGCCGCTTCGAAGCGCGTAAGATGCGTACGTTTTTGTACGTTTTAAAGTACTCCTCTAATAATGTTTTGAGAAACGCTTAAAAGGGGAAAACGGGCGTTAACTAACAATAGAATACGATACGCTGTGGTTATTTCAACTTACGCATGTAAGAAAAATCGTCAACGAGTAATACTTCCTCCACAAGATGTGTAGGAGAGTTGTCCAGTACTGAGTGCACGGTTCGCAGTAAAACGGACCATGGTTCGTTGTAGTACACGATCACGATGGATGTCTTTGGTAGGATGAGATTCTTTCGCTGATTCGCAATACATTCCGGATGGCGTAGATCTGGTAAGAGCCGCCTCGTTGGTATAAGGGAGGATGCGTACTCATTGAACCCATACTGTTTGATACTGGCTTCCACAAACTCGGCGATCTCCTGATCAGCCTGATCCCATTTTACCGGTTGCCCCAGATGCCCTGGTCCAGGCTGTCGAATGCTGGGAGGCCTGGTTGTGCTTCTTTTATCGATATCAGCTACCTTAAACTTCCACACACTGAGATGCTTTATCACTCTGTCGTTGTATTGCAAGAATATAACATTGACACACAACAGCAACACTAAAACGATTAGGATCTTAAATCGCATTCTAACGTTCGCTAGTAAATTCATTGCCACAGAAGAAGTTTAGAAACCGTTCTCAGACATGCACCATTGACAGTCTGAATGGGGCCAATGGGTTTATATGTGAAGTGGGTTGTATTTCGAGTATAATAAAGGGCATTGTGTGATGACAGGAATGATTTGCGTCGGGTTCCAAGAACGGAAAAGCTTTCCTCGAATCACCAACACAATTGCCTTCGATACATTATGACACAATTTCTACACGGTTGAGACGGCAAAGAAGGACGTTTACATCTAAAACCAATCTATTCGAGTCTTGCTGGTTAGTGTTCTATTAGCATTGAAACATCCAGCTCAATGAATGAAACGGCCCACTGTTGGCTCGGTTTCGTTGCATCACATTCCTCCAACAAAAGGGTCGTATTTGTTTTCGGATTCAACGAAAGACAGAGGTTCCGCGCTACACTCTGGATCTGGTGGCTCTCGACCAAAACCTTCCACGCCTGGTTGCCTCGGCTTCTATGGCACTGGTATACCTCCACTACAGTTCCGACGGCATCGATGCAGTTTCTATAGCTATTCAGCTCCTGGTAGTAGTTGTGTGTCCAGTACTGATCCTTCTCCAGCTGATCACATGGTGCCATTCCGAGGAAGTGATCCCGGTGACGGTACGTTAGGCAACTATTATTGCCCAGCGCCATATTGTGAACCTCGCCCCGGAAAGCACCCGGCACAAGCGGATTGTGCATTTCGGGGAACGCGTTCTCGAGGTAATATCGGAATGGCTTACATTTGGCACTCTCCCGGATAGCCTTGCGTGTGGCCACTGAGCCGAACTCTACTTCGGAATACCTTGGAATGCCGTAGATATCGAAAATGACTGCTTTGTACTCGTCCATCCACACCTCGGCCAACCGTATTGAGTTCGCACGCACAACATCCTTCGTCTGTTTGTAGAGATATGGATGGGCTGTCTTTTGGATGTGTCCTACGCGTGAGCAGGGAACGGTCACCATCTTACCACCGCACATCCAACTCTTCATCGATAGCTCAATGTTCTCGATGCCGTAAATATCGAACCCATCGTCGTACCATCCGAGCCGTTCAAAGAACGTTCTGTTGATGGCGAACAAGCCGCCCGCCATGGCGGGCGTATCGAACGGTTCCATCTTGTTTTCGTTCTGCTTTTTTTGTGACCAACGACCCCACCAGCCAAAGTTGAGATCCCAATCGTACGCACCAACAAAGGTCGGTGCCTTATCATCGCGATACTTCATGTTATTCTCATCGATCCAATCGATCGTTGGGATCGCGATCGTCGTCCAACTGTCTACAACCGGCTGTACCAAGGCCTCTAGCCATCCTGTGTCGTTAGGAGAATTATTTACAAACCATAAGCATGTTGTTATACACTTCATGTGTCATAAACTTACCCATAGTCACCTCAACGTGTGCATCAAGGAACGTAATCAAATCGGTGCTCGTACTTTTTCCACCGAGCATACGAGCTCTGATCAATCCCAGCCGCTTTGGTGCTCTTACAATTCGAACTTTCGGGTATTTGGCAAAATATTCCTCTAGCTGCGCTTTTAGATGAGCTGTGAGTGTCGATAAAAGCGGGAAAGAGGACTTTAAAAACGACACTTACTTACTTACTACTTACAAATAAATATCATACGTACGCATATAGCTGTAATCATCCACAAGCACTATTTCGCCTACGAGATGAGGAGGCGATCGATCCAGAATTGAGTGCACTGTGCGCACCAACACTGACCAAGCTTCATTGTAGAACACAATCACGATCGATGTCGGTGGTAAATCGGCACGATAACGACCAGGCTCTCGGCACCAGGGATCTCGAATTTCCGGCAGTCGTCTCCTTACGGACATAAGATCGGAAGAGAACTGATTCAACCCTTGATGTATCATGCCCTGATTCACCAGTTCCGCCACGTCAGTGTCATTGTTATCGATCTCCACCGGAGCTCCCATATCTCCTGGCGGCTCTGGAAAGCGTGGATCTAATCCCAGCGTTGTATAGATGTACTTAAACACCGTTGTCTCCGCTGGATTGGTTGAAGGTGTGCTGGTGTTGATTCCCTCCTTCAGATGTAAACCATACCCAATATTGCTACTTTCCTGAAGTGCTAACCGCTTCAACACGTTATCGTACCGTCCCCGGCCACCGTTGTAGAACAGGGTCAGGAACAGATACACGAGCAGTATGGCAATGCTCACCACCATCACAAAATTTTTCTTCACGCTATTACGCATGGCGAAAAGCTACAGAGCATTGGGCAAAGGTAGAGGACGACGCCGTGTTCTACGCGGTGGCAGATCGTGTACTGAGGTGTGTACACATTTCAAAACGTTTCTTAAGCGGCAATGTAACGTGCCGATATCACTCCTATCAACTACAACACTCAGACGACTTGGCTCGCACAGTTGGCTACCAAAAGCATCGTAATGGGCACGTAAAACAAGAGAGTCTTTTCATCCACACACGTGCAGAGAGAAGAAGGGCAGTGAATCTGGTTGTAACAAGGTTTGGTTTTCTCTTATAAGGATCTCTTTTATGCGAGTTTTTAGATTGTTAAAGCGAATTTTGTATTGACGACAGGAAATAGACCGTTTTCCGCAATTCTTTTAAAACCTTGAAAAACAGCGACGGCTAAATAGGTTATAGGTGATACTTGTATGTCACATTTTGTGTGTATCAAGTGACTGAAAGATCAATGCAGATGATTGTATATTGCCTCACAATTCATAACACTAACACACTAACGACTACTAAGTAATTGAGTTTTAAGCGCCTTTTGATGATGCAAGGACTCACACATCGCAAAGATGCTATCAACGACTGACATTCTTATCGTAATTGTATCCAACAATGCAAGACAGCTGTCAGGTTGATGTTTTACCTCTCCTTTTTTTTTTGCACTGATAAATCGCTAACGCTATTTGCAAGACACTTCAGCTGCAATCACAGGGTGGCGGGTGTGATAACGGAGAACGTACTGATAATTGATCGCACGCTACTGAATTGTTTCAATGAAAGGCGCTGCGCTATGTGAAAGTAAGGTTTTGCTAATGCATTTGTAAGAGGGTGACATGTTGCAAAAAAAAACCCACCCTTATCATGTATAAAAGGAAATGCCATTTTATTGTTTAGCGTGCGTCATTTGTTTCAGCGTTGAAAGAGTATTTTTTTAGGGACAGCACAGGTTCGGCACAGATAAAAGGTGAAAGTTTTGCAACTTGGCTTGTTAATTTTTTGTTCGTTTATTTTTACCAAGTTTCAAGAAGGAGTACACAACGAAACGCAATGCCCTTCCTATTCTGAAACGAATAATTGCCACGAGTTCCAGTAATGAGCCACACCTGTGAAAGCACTGCCACAATTGCACCATTCAATAACTGCTAAAGGGGGACATTCACCAAGTATATTCACAGTAGAATAGCCCGCTGAATAGATTGTTCGTCACGCTGTAGTATGCGGACCAGATAAAGCGTGCGGGCCAAAAGGGGGTTCGGGATAACGCTTTAGCTCAACTAATCTAGCTGCCAAGTACATGCGGCCCCACAAGGGAAACAGATATATTATCAGGCCGGTCTGATAAGCGGATGCCATCGATTAGTTGTATTTCGGGTAGATTGTAGCGTTAGGCACAGCGTACGACTGAGTACTGAGATTAGCTGCTTCAGGTAGCTACGGTTCAAGCAAATGGTGATACATCCAGCTCAATAAACGTTACGGACCACTTTTGGGCGACGCTTTTTGGATCACAACTTTGCATCGTAAGTGTGACGTTTGTCGACGTATTCACCGCCAGGCACTGGTCGTGCTTGATGCTTTGAAGTTGTCCGGTATCGGTAAGCACGCGCCACGCTTGATTGCCACGTGAGCGATGGCAACCGAAGACTCCGAGGCTGGCACCGGTATAATCCAAACAGTGCTTGTAGCTATTAATCTCCTGGTAGTAGTTGTGCGCCCAGTACTGTGTTGTCTGCTTCCCATCGCACCGTACCATGGCGAGAACGTTATCTTCCGATCGATACTCGAGACACGTCCCGTTACCTAACAGTACGCTCCGTATTTCCCCCCGGAATGCTCCCGCAATGAGTGGATTGTGCATTTCGGGGAATGCATTTTCGAGATAGTGCCGGAATGGCTTACAGTTCGCTTTCTCCCGGATTGCCTTGCGTGTGGCCACTGAACCGAACTCCTCCTCCAAGTACCTTGGAATGCCGTAGATATCGAAGATGACTGCTTTGTACTCGTCCATCCACACCTCGGCTAACCGGATGGAGTTCGCACGCACAACGTCCTTCTTTTCGTTGTGAAGATACGGATGTCCAACCTTTTGGATGTGTCCTACGCGTGAGCAGGGAACGGTCACCATCTTACCACCGCACATCCAACTCTTCATCGATAGCTCAATGTTCTCGATGCCGT
>KB680957.1:0-16720 GCA_000349165.1 Anopheles christyi | reverse complement strand
TTTACATTTTGAGTTCCCCTTATATGATGAATGTATCACGGACCTGTACGCAGCACACCAGTGAACGATACGTGAACGAACTGATCGAACTTAGTTAAATATTTCAAAATTATTTGTGAATGTCTTGAAAGTCATGCAAGAAGCTTAGTGCATTTAAATTAATTACTCATTTCCTCTTTCAATTTAATTTTATTTCAGAACGTCGTTTCACATTGTTGTGAAATCGGGGACCGGATTGTTGAAATGACAGATATTTCGTTCAACATACTTTAAGGTAAGCTACGGTAGTACTATCATAAAACAAAGGGAATAAAACACCAGATTCAAATTTCTTTAGAAAAAGCTTCTCATTTAAATGATGATTTAACACGGACCTGTACGTATTCTTCCAGAAGTGATCGATTCTGTGTATTCTGATTAAATTTGAATAGTCTTTTGAAAGACTTGAAATACCAAAGTTTTTGATCTTTGCTTGTGTTAAAATTTCCGCAAATATTTCTTCTAGATGTAGACTGGGCATTTCACAATTAATGTAATCCAATTTTTATGCTCAATTTCAGATGATTTTTCCGGAAGAGTGAACATTATCGTGAATGGTGTTGTATTGGTAGGTATTTCAGCGAATATCACAATTGCAAGAAATTGGCTCCACTGGGGATTATTTGGTTTTTAATAAAGATTTTAAAATATACTCATTTTGTATTTGATATTTTATCTGTTGTCCTGAAGTTGAGAAAAAAGGCGTTTTCGCGACCTATTTGTTGTACTTGTACAATTTACCACGCGTTGTAAGTTTCATCATTCAGACACGTTTGATCTGTTTTCATTTATTTTAAACGCATTTTGTCGACTTTTATTTACAGTTACAATAATCTTATCCATAGACCACGCCATTTTGTAACATAGAAGACACACGCAAAAAGTGATCGCGATCAGATTCCTAGTTGTGCCCTACTTTCTTGCACTAAGTAAACAAATGTGCCATCGCATCAAGGGAAAGCGGAGTTGGGAGGAGTCCTTTCGTTTAATAATGCATACAAGTTCCAATGGGGTTTGTATCCACTTTCTTTTTATTTCGATGAAGAACCCCCCATACTATCCCCTTGGTGATGGGTGTCTAGTGGTGGCAGTGTGGCGTCCAGCTTTGAACTAGTTTCATTCAGCGTCCCTAATACGTTCTGCGTTTCGTCCCCGATCCGGCGCTGTCCTTCTCCTCCCACCTGTCCACCAGATGCCCGCGAAACGGATGTGGCTGTTGAGAGATTGTTGTAGATCTGCATTGCTTGTGCCACCATCGACGTCACATCGGATGCGGTCGACGGTACGATGAGTGTGTTGTTATGCTTGGCTAGCTTCTCGAATGCCGTCACATACTTTTCCGCCACGCTGAGAGATGCCGCACTACGGCCATGTTCGTCTGCTAGCGACTCGGCGACGATTTTAAGACTTTTTGCACGTGCATCGGCCAGTGCCATAATGGCGGCCGCCTCACCATTTGCCCGATTGATTTCCTCCTGCTTCTGTGCCTCGGAAGCTAGGATGCGCGACTGTCGCTTACCCTCCGCCACGTTAATATCAGCCGCCCGGACACCTTCCGACTCGAGGATCGCTGCCCGCTTTCGTCGCTCCGCTTCGACCTGCATCTGCATTGCTTCGTGTACACGGCTCGGGAGCTTAATATCACGGATTTCGTATCGCAAACAGGTGATGCCCCATGCCTCGCTCGCCTTGTTAATTGATTCCACAATGCTGATGTTGAGTGATTCTCGCTCCCGGAACACTTTATCGAGCGACATCTTGCCCAGCTCGGAACGCATCGTCGTTTGGGCAAGCTGGGTAATGGCAAACTCGGGATCTTCCACACCGTACGATGCTCGGTAGGGATCAAGTATGCGCAAATACAGTACACCATCGATACTGAGCGTTACGTTGTCGGACGTAATGGCTGACTGTTTCGGTACGTCTATTGCTATTTCTTTGAGACTTTGCACATACTTTACACGGTCCACCACGGGCAGGAGTACGTTCAGACCGGGCTCAAGGATACGGTGAAATTTACCCATCCGCTCTACGATCCATGCCTAAAAGCAAACAATATAAATAGTCGCAGTTTAGTAGATACACTCCCGAGAACCAGTATCTACTCCATGAGGGGAGAATTTGTGTTTACCTCTTGTTGGGGCACAAACATTACCACCGTGTTGATCGGTGTCGATCGGTAGCGGACCTGTGTTGTTTGCAATGCTGCTAAACTGGGTGGCGATTGCAACAGACCCTAGGGAGCGACAGAGACATTGTACCATTACATCAGACTGTATTCGGCTTGGCGGCTATGCGTACTTACACCATTGCTGTTAAGCGTAGCTGCCGCAATACCACGGAGCGGTAGTCGACTGATAAACGCACTGGAACGTATCATTTTTCTGAGTCGGGGACCGTTTTTCGGATGATTTCTCCGGCTAAAGGAATTAGAACATGGAGTTCGTGGTTTTCTTCAATTTTGATTATCAATCGTCGGCAATAATATATTTGACAGATGACCCCGAATCGAGCTGTCAGAAGGACGGACGGTTGACGTGCGCTTGCACGTGTACTTGAAGGGTTAATTTGAAAAACGTTTCAACGAGAAATTGAATTAGAATGGTCAAACTATTTCTGAAGACTAATGCACATTTTTAAATTATTCTTTCCTAAGTTTAACCTTGCAACTTGTTTTTTGTTATCTTTCATTTTAATTGAAAATTACACCCTGCGAAATTGTTGACAGATGTGCAGAATGAAAACATCACAACAAACACTTCTAACCTCACTCTTCTTGTTGATTTTCGCTCCAGTCGGAAACATGTGCGCCCGCAAGTAGTGTCGGATTATCTCATTTATTCCGTGGAAAAGAGATCAATTTCCAATTTCCAACATTCAGTAACGATGGCTATCGAGACGATTCATCGTCCTGGTGCGCTAAAGCAAACCAACAAATCGCACAAGCATGGAAAACATGCATCGAAGCGTGAGCTGGAACGCGTGGCGAAAGGTTGGTTTTGTTCTGTTTAACCCATTGCAATCTGGTCTTCAATGGTGTATTTCTCTTCGCAGGAAAAGTGAATCTGAAAACTCTCACCCGTCGGCCGAATCGTCAGCAATCGCGCGATGAAAGACGCCAGCAGGCAAATCAGCTGCGCAAAAACAAACGCCAGGAGGCGATCGCTCTCAAGCGGGCCATCGGTGGTGCACTGACGGCACCGTTCCTGACTTGCGTGCTGCCATTAAACGATATGATCGATCCGAACTCGGCCCTAGCTTTTATCGAGGGTTGCGATCCGGAGGCAACCGTAACGAAGGTTTCCGAGCGTATTCGCTACATGAAGTGCGTTTCAATTCGTTTTCGTTGTGAATTGTGAATGGAGCCAATAATTTCGCTTTTCTTTTCATTTCTTCCCCAGTGTGCCACGCTTCCGTCAGCGGTTTTCATTTGTCGTCCCCGAGACAGGCCACGGGCGTGAGCTGAACGTCCTGGATGCGCTAAAAGTGTGCGATTCCGTCATTCTGCTCCTAACCGCTGCCGCTGGGGATTCGGAAGAGGTGATCGATAAGGCCGGTGCGAAGGTGCTAAACATGGCGCTAACCCAAGGCCTTCCGACGCCAATGGTTTGCCTGATGGATATGGAATCGGTTAACCCGAAAAAGCGTCCCCAGGTGAAGACAAACGTACAGAAGGTCGTGTCGACCATTCTGCCGGATGAGAAGGTGATGCAGCTGGACAAGCTGACCGATGCGCTGAATCTATTGCGCCGCATCGGTGGCCAGAAGCGAAGGGTGATGCACAATCGGTGCAACCGGCCGCACATGCTGGGTGAGCGGGTTGAGTACGTACCGAGCGGGCCCGTGGCGGGACAAGATCGTCCGATGGGAACGCTGAAGGTGACGGGATTTGTACGTGGCGTTCCACTGTCCGTGAATCAGCTGGTGCATATACCGGGGCTGGGTGAGTTCCAGCTGGAATCGATCGGTTTCCCTACCGATCCATATCGGATGCGTAAGATGGAGGATGGAGAAATGTCGTGCGATGAGCAGAAGCCACCGCTCTTGGCAGATCCGGAGCAGCAGGCTAGCTTGCAGCGGGAGAACGTCCCAGATGCGATGGATGCGGAACAAACCTGGCCGACGGAGGATGAAATAGCAGCTTCACGTGTTGGTAGGTCGTTTGTTTCTCTTTGAACTTAGTGCATATTGATAAAATGCTGTTTATTTTTTACTTTTAGAAAATAAAAAGAAACTCGTCAAACGTGTCCCGAAAGGTATGAGCGACTATCAAGCTTCCTGGATACCGGACATAGAGGAACAGGATGAAGATGAGGATGACGATGATGATGATGACGACGACGAGCAGTACATGTCGTGTGAGTCAGACACTGAAAGCAAAGTAGGCGATCGTGGCAAGGAGGACGGAACCGAAGACGAAAGCCAGCAGTTCGACGAGATCAGCGTCTCGGAGGAGATCAGTGCCGATCGGTACGATAAAGAGATGGATCTGGAGGAGGAACGTAGCACACTGGCCAAAATCAAGGCGGCCAAGGCGGATGAAATATTCCCCGACGAAATCGACACACCAGCGGACAAGCCGGCACGCGAACGGTTCATAAAGTATCGCGGGTTAGAATCGTTCCGAACCTCGTCGTGGGATGCGAAGGAGAACCTGCCGTACGATTACGCTCGAGTCTACCAGTTCCAGAACTTCGACCACACAAAGCGTCGCATTATTCGCGAGGCACAGCAAAAGGAGGGCGACGATGTGGTGATGCCCGGATGGTACGCACGCTTGCACGTGAAGAACGTGCCGCAGGATCTGTGGAGTGCGTTCACTTCGGCCGGAAACGGTGAACGGTTGATCGTGTACGGCATGCTGCCCCACGAGCAACAAATGTCGGTAATGAACGTGTGTCTGAAGCGAACACAAAACTCGTCGATTCCCATCAAATCTAAGGAGCGTCTGATCGTGCAGTGTGGCTACAGGCGGTTCATCGTGAACCCGATCTACAGCCAGCACACGAACGGTGACAAACACAAGTACGAACGATACTTCCGCCCGGGGATGGCCGTGGTGGCGACCTTCTTCGCACCGATACAGTTCCCCCCGGCACCGATCGTTTGCTTCCGGGAGAATCCAGACACCTCGCTCTCGATGGTGGCATCCGGCAGTTTGTTCTCGTGCAATCCCGACCGTGTGGTGCTGAAGCGTGTCGTACTGAGCGGTCATCCATACAAGATAAATCGCAAATCGGCCACCATACGGTACATGTTCTTCAATCCGGAGGACATTGGCTACTTTAAACCGTGCAAGCTGCGTACGAAGCTGGGACGAGTGGGACATATTAAGGAGTCGCTCGGTACGCACGGACACATGAAGTGTGTGTTTGATGCGCAGCTTAAATCGCACGACACCGTACTGCTCTATCTGTACAAGCGTGTGTTCCCGAAGTGGACGTACGAGGATTGTATCGTATCGTGCCGTCCGGATGGTGAAGGTGCATCGACTTCCAGCATGACGAAAAGCGAACGTTCGGTAACGTTCAACGCCAAGGTGGAAATGATGCAGGAGTGAAGCTGACTCGTTTCACACATTTGTCGCTTTAAAAAAAAATACAGTTATATTGCATTTCTCCATACCTAGCTACTCACGTCAATTTCAGCGATCGTTACATTCGAAAAAAGAAGAAACTAGGGACAGTAAATTGTTAAAAATGTATTTTAAGGCCACAGTGCACATTGCGTTATATAGCAGTAAAACACTTACACCGTAAACCGATCGCGCTCCACACACCCTATAAAACGATAAATTATCTAACCTTCACACTAAAATCCACACCTTTTCACAATTTACACACTAAATACCTTTCCCTGTTCCAGTGTTGCAGCAAAAATTGGCCCACCAACGGTGCCACCCGCTCCGGGTGGGACAGATGCACATGATGCTTACCCTCCACTAGCGCATGCTCAAACTGTTCATTGTTCGCCACCAGCACGTCGATCGTTTCCTGATGATACAGTGGATCCTCAAACAGTGGCGTTTCGGTCGTCTTCAGATACAGGAACGGTACCTTTATCCTACGGGCCATCTCCAGGTTGACATCGTGCGACCACACCAACCCATGATTGTGTCGAATGCGGCGATCGGTTAAGCGTCGATAAAGCCCTTGCTGCCGCCCTTGCTCGGTCGGTGGTTCCAGCGCACGGTACAGCAAATAGTGGCAAGCCTCTCGGCTGATCGACTCATGAAACCCGGCATGCATATGCTCAACGTACTGATCGTACTGGAACTGCTTGTCCTCGGTACGACCAACGGCGTCGCCGTCATAGTCGAGCGTTTTCGGCAGAGAATCGGAAAGCAGGAACAGCACCATATCCGGATCGAGTATGAACGGTTTAAGCAGATCGAAGGAAATGAGCAGATCGACCCGATCGGGGAAAACGCCCGCAAACACGTAACTCATCACTGCTCCGATCGAGTGGCTCATGAGTGAAATGTGCGCCCAGCCGTAGTGCTGCATGAGGTGCAGCAAAAGACGCAGCGTATCCAGTGCATTGTACGCAACGCCCGCCGGAAGGTGTGCTGAGCGGCCGTGTCCTGGTATATCGATTGCTAGAAAGCTTACGTTGCGCGGTAGCAGCGGAATCAAACGATCGAACGAACCGGCATTATCCATCCAGCCGTGCAGACAAACGATTGGACGAAGATCGCGCGGACCCCACCATTTGCCGACCAGATCACCGAACGGTAGGTGGATGCGTTCCTCTTGTACCTGGGGATTTAACTCCTTTTTGAATTTATCTTTCTTTTTAGTGCGAAAAGCATCGCCTACTACTACTTACACCGTGTAGCTGATCGTTTCGCTGTACCATGCGCCGCTTTACCTCTGCCATGTTGAAATGGCGCTTTTTCTGTGTATGTGACACTAAACCGGGATGAAACAAAAAAGAGCACGAAAGCAAAAGAGGTCTAGTTCGGTTGGCCGAGCAGTGGGTACGTGTAACGGAAATTTTTGGAGGACAAACTAACAGGGCGACTGTTTCCACGTGTTTTTCTAGTGGGGATAAAACCGATCGATCGAGCTACTCGCGTCGTTGCCGTTATGCGATCGCACCTCTACTAGTTAGGCTTGGATTAAGTTACAAGCGCGTGTTAGATAAACTCTTCCCTCTCCACCCCCTCCCTATCTTGAAGGTTTTCCCCCTCTCGTCTCTTGTTTTAAACCTGTCACGAACATCTTATTATTGGTGATTTTCGGTTGGCTTTCTTTGTCATCGAAATGACTCCACTTTGGAGTGGGGATTGATCACTTGCATAAATTGGTTGTATCTACGGCGTAGAGCCGTTTGGACCGCTTCACTAGACTCAGACCAGACAGATAGATCTCTGATCTTAGAATCAGTATCGACTCGACTCGACTAGACCTTGACAAAAAAGCGGAAGGCGTTCGGTAGGCAAATTTGAATGGCAAAATCTAGTTTCACGGTAATTTAATTTGCATGTTTTTAGTGGAGTTATCAAACGAAACTTGACCATCAAAGTGGGTTAAAAATAGAAACATTTTTTTATTAAAAAAAAAATCACAACAAAAAAACCGAAACCGAATTTAGACGTAGCTTCTCCCTCTTACACTCACTAAAGCTTACTCGTCATTTCCTCCTCATCCCTTTGCCAGTACCGATTTAAAAAGTCCGTCACGACCGGTGCCACCCGCTCCGGATGGGACAGATGCACATGGTGCGTACCCTCCACGTACCGCAACTCAAACCGTGAATTATTGCGCTCCAGTATCTCGATCACCTCATCGTAGTACTGCTTCCGCTCCCAGTACGGTGATTCGGTCGCCTTAACAAACAGGAACGGCATCGTTAGATTCTGGGCCAACCGTTTGTTCACCTCCTGTGACCACAAAAATCCGGTCCCATACTTTAACCGGCTGTCCCGCGCAAAGTAATACCGGTCGGGGAATTTACCCGATTTGCGTATGTTTCTCTGCAGCAGAAATGGACAGGCTTCGCGTGTGATCGAATTTACCGCCCCTTCGTACAGTCGGTCAACTGTCTCCGCGTACGTGTAGGACGGTGGTTCCGTTTTTTCCTGATTGCGCAGATCCGCCTTCAGCAGCTCGGGCGTCAGTTCGCTCAGCATCGAGACAAGCACATCGTCGCGGAAGATTTGTGGCTTGAGTGCGTCGAGCGACACAAGAAAGTCGACCCGGGTTGGGAAGATGGCGGCGTACGCGTAGTGTAGCACCGAACCCATCGAGTGGCTCATGAGCGATATCTTCTTCCAGCCGTACTCGTGCATTACAAAATTAAGCAGATAGAATACGTTCATCGGTTGGTAGGACATGCCGTCCGGGATACGAGACGAGTAACCGTGCCCGGGAAGATCCAGCGCCAGAAAGCTCATGTGGTCAGGCAGCAGCGGGATCAGTGTGTCAAACGTACCGGCATTATCCTGCCAACCGTGCAGACACACGATCGGGCGTACATTCCGTGGGCCCCACCACTTACCCGCCAGCTCACCAAACGGGACGGGAATGCGAACTTCCTGCACCTGTGTACCATTGGAGGGGTGAAAAGGGAAACGATTACAGGCAGGTTGTAGATTGTGTGTGGCTTTGTTTTGCACAAAACGGGAAGACCTACGCCATGTTCACGGTCATGCCGCTCGACGAGCGTTTCCAGTGGTTGCGTGTCCATGGAGCCCCACAATTTACCTGGGGGTGGTGTTCTCGTGTGCACAAAATTACTCAAAATTCGAATCGAACGTGGAACGTACTAAGGCAGAACCAGAAGTTTGTAGAACCATTCCAGCTTTATCAACATCTTATCGCGCAAAGTTTTATGCACACTCATGCCCATTGATATTGTTACGCAGACGAAAGATGTATGAAAACACACAGGCTTTGCGTATGACGCGAATAGCGCAACCTCTCGAGACGCATTCACGCACACACACGCAAACAGAGCTAAGGGTTGATTAGGTGGGGCTGACTGTATAAGCATATATGAAGGGTACACTTTAAATCGCAGATTAAATGGTTTGCCCCAGATTTTTTTTTCAAACCAACATTCTCTTATATTTCCAGCCGTAAACAATTAAACCCTCATTAACTCTTTTAATACCCCGTTTTCCAGCAGCACCCTCCAGTTTAAAGCTTACTAACTACATCCACCTCTTTGTGCCAGTAGCGTCGCAAAAAGTCCACCACCACCGGTACCACATGTTCCGGTTCGGTCAGATGTACATGGTGCGATCCGGCCACATACACCATCTCATACTTGGGATTTGCTTCCTTCAGTATTGCAACCGTTTGGTCGAACCCTTCCTTTGACCCAGGGTAGGGTGAATCGATCGCTTTCACCGTAAGAAATGGGGCCGTAATACGCTTCGCCAACTCCACATTAACGCTGTCCGACCAGCCCGTGATAATGTTGTACTTCATGCGATTGTCCCTATCGAAATAGTACTTTCCGGGGAATTTGCGCGACGGTTTAATGTTTCGCTGCAGTAGGTAGGGGCAGGTTTCACGGGACACTGAAGCAGTCGTTCCTTCGTACAGGCGATCGATCATCTCCTCGTACGTGTAGGAGGGTGGTTCCGACTTTTCCTGATTCCGAATGTCCGCCTGTATGAACTTAAGGACCTGTTTGCTCATCCGCTGCGTGAATCGGTCCGGAACGAAGCTGAACGGTTTCAGTGCATCAAGTCCGATCAGTAGATCGACCTTGTCCGGGAAGAGCGCGGCAAAGATGAACATTATGACGGCTCCCATCGAGTGTGCCATTAGGGATACCTTCGCCCAGCCGTACTCGCGCATAATGCACAGGATGAGCGGGATGCAATCGATCTGGTGGTACGCCATACCGTCCGGTATGCGGGAGGAATAGCCGTGGCCGGGTAGATCGATTGCCAGAAAGCTCACCTCTTCCGGTAGCAGTGGTATAAGCCGATCGAACGTCCCACTATTATCGAGCCAACCGTGCATGCACAGGATGGGTCGGACATTTTTCGGTCCAAACCACTTGCCGGCGATTGTGCCGTACGGGACGGGTATTTGGACTTCAGTTACCTGCAGGAAGGAGCAAAACATAATATAGTAAGTTATGCTGTACTAGCAAACCATCTTGTAATTATCTTACATTGTTCTGTTTATCCTGCAGCTCGATGAATCTTATCAGCGGATGGTGTTCCACGTTACCAATGGTTCGTCGGTTCTCTTCGTCATCCTGCTGCTGCGAGGCGGTACGATTAGCTTCAACTGGGGACTGCTTGGAAGCCATGACCGCTCCGTAGCTCTAGGTACGGTGGTTTTCGTGTGTCTGCTACCACCTCGCGTTTGGATACGATTGATAATGAGAAGGTCTCGGTCCGCATGTTGCGTGTGCAGTGAGTAGGCTGTGCTGTGCGCGCTGAACTGTAAACGGTACAGTGCAACGCAACCTCTTTTGGGTATTGGGGTGAGAATTTTAGGTTTATTAGCGAAAAGTATGTAAAATGTTGTTTCATTGAAAATTTGATTTTAGAGAAATGTGTGTTACTAAACACTTATATTTAGTTCAATTGATTTTTTTTCAATTTTAAAATCATCTTCTGTATTGTGTAGGAAAAATATTTGAAAAAAGGTTTGCACGTGTTCTTTTTACTATTTTGGTCTTTTTTAATACGGCCTTGCGGATTTATATATTTTATCTATACAATCAACATGCTTTACTAACAACCAATACTCATTACTGCATTACATTACAAATACTTTTTTACTGAAAAAAGGCAGGAAAAAGCTCCTGTTTCTTAGGTGTTTGATAATGCATAAAATTATAACATAATGCTCTATAATAACATAAGGAAAAGAACATACAATTTAGTGATGAAAAGATCCTTCAATGTTTGTTCTGTTGAGGTAGTATAATATTTACTTTCTTTTTATTTTCTATGTCAATAAATTAACCTCCCCTTAAAAAACAAACTTCCACCGTCGAATCATTTCATCTTATCCTCCTTCCAGTACTTTGCGAAAAACCCATTCACAATCGGCACGACCTTTGCCGGCTCCGTCAGATGCAGATGATGCGTGCTGTCTACAAACTCCAGCTCAAACAGTGGATTGTTGCGCTTGACCACATCGACAAACTCATCGAAGTACTTGCGCTCCTCGTAATAAGGTGAGTGTTTCGCCTTGATAAACAGATACGGCATCACGACCCGTTTGGCAAGTTCCAAATTAATAGCCTGATCCCACCCCATACCTAACCCGTACTTAACCCGACTGTCCCGCGTAAAGTAGTACCGATCGGGATGTAGCGTTGATTTCCGAGTGTTACGATACAGCAGAAATGGTGCCGCCTCACGGCTGACGGATTTGTGCGTACCGAGATGCAAACGTTCGATCAGCTCCTCGTAAGGGTAGGCAGGTGGTTCGGATTTCTCACGATTCCTTGCATCGGCCACCAGTGCCTGGGGTAGTCGCTTTTCCAACCTGCCCGGAAACTTGGCTGCATCGGCAATGTGAGGCTTTAGCGCATCGATGCCAACGTAAAATTCAACCTTATCGGGAAAGGTGGCGGTAAACAGGAAGCTTATGATCGAACCCATCGAGTGGCCCATGAGCGAAAGCTTCTTCCAGCGGTACTCGCGCATCACGTGGAAAAGGACGAGCGTGTTGTCGAGCGTGTGGTACGTCATACCGTCCGGGATGCGGGAGGAATGGCCATGCCCGGGAAGGTCCAGTGCCAGGAAGCTCATGTGCTTGGGCAACAGTGGCATTAAACGATCGAACGTGCCCGCATTATCCTGCCAGCCGTGAAGGCACACGACCGGACGCACGTTCCGAGGACCCCACCATTTCCCAGCAATCTCACCGTACGGTACCGGAATTCGTACCTCTTCTACCTGTAAGGGTAGGGAATGGTTAAGTGAATGATTTATGATTTCGCATTGTACTTTGATCCAACGCACACGCTTCTCTCTACTTACGTCATGCTGCCGATCGTGTTCCTCCACCAGATCGTGCGCCTGATGATGGTGGCTGTATCGTACACCTGAGATTACAGTCTGCCGAAGAATTCCTTCCCGGGAGAGTAGGGATCCTAGCAAGGATTTCACTAAAATCACACCACTGCCTTTAACCATTCTGTGATGGAATGTATTTTCCTCCTCTCGGTTAGTCGAAGCAGTAGTGCACAATCGCCGTATGTTGTGCCCCCTTGATTGTCAGCTGATGTTACTGATATCAACGAGATGAACAGGCAATTTTATGCGACGAAACTAACCGAGTGGACACCGAACCACCTTATCATGACACACTTCCGCATTTGTCCAGTGTAGCACGCGTGAACCACCACATATTACGACACCAGGGGGAACATATTTCATTCATGTGTTTTTTGTTGAGGGAGCGAACGAGTGACAGCGTGTACGCGTATGCGTACGCATGTGAATGAACGTGTTCAATATCGTGTTGAAAGTTTCAAGCTTACTTCAATCATGTCAAGCTTCCATAGCAAAGGCACGGAATTTACACTTCTTAAGGGCTACCTCAAACTGGTTTGAAATTGAGCTCTGCTTTAGGGGTGCGATGCCATTAGGGTAAGGGTTGTAAACAATGTTTGGTTGTGTTGGTGTCAACGGCCAAACATATGATTAGAGGGTGGTGTTACCTCCATCCCTTAAATTTATGTTAGGTTGCAACAATTTAATTTTGTTTTGCATTTGGTTTAAATTTTCCTTCGTTTTAAACATTCAAACATAAAACCATATTCATTCTAAAAATATGCAGAAACTATAAAAACAAGGAGTAATATTTGTTAAATTCAAAATTTGATGAGTCTTTAAATTACAACATTCTTGTTTTCGTTCATTTTATCGCGATCTGCCATGCGAATCTAAAAAAACAGCATTGGTATGAAATTGGCGGGCTGTAAGCTGTGCGATCTTCACGATAATGCTTATCACATGCACGTGCTATTAGCGCTGGTTCTCTCCACACTGTTGTGCGGTGTGCAATTCTTAATCTCTCAGACGTTTCGTTACTATCAAAGAAAAGGAAGCTACAGGAAGTCGTTGTACAAATTTTACAATTTAACGTGTAGGAGATGTTTTCTTGGTCATGTAAAACATTGCAATTGAAACAAAACACAATCATCCATTATTGATATCACATCTGCCACTTGAAATTATCTCCCAATGCACACCACCGTTTTCAGTATCGTATCTCATTTAAATACCCAATCATTTCAAGAGCTACACTTTAGATAATAGTTATCATACGCTTGATAACACAACTAGTGCGATTTATATAGATCCAGAAAACCCGGACGATTGCTCTCCAACAATTGGTTTCAGTTTGGTATCGTCGGCACACGTAAGATCGTGCTGAGAAAGTGCACGTAGGGCTTCCTCCTATTTCTGTCCGTTCGTCATCGTTAGTCACCACCGGAGCCGTAATAGGATCCGGCTACCTCTAGGGAGAGTGTGTATGTCTATCCCCTTTTCATAACTCGGGGTGATACGTGAGACAGGGCAAGGTAGCGAAAGAAGGGTAAAAAAAAGTGCAAACAAAAACAAAAAGAAAGGAAGGAAGGAAATCAAACACCCTAACCCGAAACAAAACAACAAAAAAAAAAACATGGTTAAGCAAATGAACATCATTCGGCCGGCTTCTAGCGTTGGACTGATAACGCATACCAGATCGTTCATCAGTTGGGCGACGGTATTTGTCGTGTGTTTTGCGCTCGTCGCTAATCATCCGCCGCTGGGAACGGCCGCAGCAGTAGAAACGACACCACCCGTGCAGGTTACACGCTGGCTGGACAAGTTGTCACGATACGTACGGTTTCGTAGTGCGAAGAGTTTAAGCTGTGCTGGTATCATGGACGACAGTGGACCACCTTCGGAGAGCACACTGGCACGGTGGGAAAAGCAGTACTCACCATCGGCATGGAGCGTCCGCTTTCCAACACCAGCCGAAGTGATAGACTTCCATTTGAAGTTTGTAACAAGTGGTAAGTGTGTGAATGTTCTTGCGTGCCTCAATGGATTACGAGTTCGAGATTATTCTTCGTCCTTGGTGACATTCTCTATAATTCCCCGTTTTTGGGGTTACAGAAAGCGACAAAAATAAGGAACAGCTTGAAACGCTACTGGACGTCCCGTATGGGAGTGGGGATCGTGATAAGGTGGACATTTATGGTAACAATCTCCCACCGGATGCACCACTGTTCGTGTACATACACGGTGGATACTGGCAGATGCTGGAGAAGGAAACGTCCGCCTATCCAGCGAAACCGCTCGTCGACCGCGGGATAAGAGTGATGATCGTGGGCTACGAACTATGCCCCGAGGTAACGCTCGAGGAGCTCGTGCGGCAGATTAAGGTGGCTGGCGAGTTTGTGCTGAATTATGCCACTGAAAATGGAGTAAAGTGAGTGAAAGATGGTGTTAAAAACAGGGTTGAGAGCTACTTCTTACCAAAAGACTTTCCATACTTTCTACTCCATAGGCACGTCTCCATCGCTGGACATTCGGCTGGTGCCTCATCTGATCGTTAGTATGCTGGACCAAGCGTTTCAGGATGCCGTCGGTGAGGAACTTAACCTGCTGAAGGATGTCTACCTCATCTCGGGAGTTTATAACGTGCAGGAGCTACGCTACACCAAGAGCGTGAATAAGGATAATTTGCTTGGAATTACGGATACCAATGCGAAACGATTGTCACCGCTGTACGCAAGCTACGATCATCTTCGATCGGTAAGCGAGCAGGAGGACAGTTTGCGGTTTCACGTGTACGTTGCCGAGCACGACAGTGACGTGTTTCGCGAGATGTCAATCGAGATGAGCGAACTGTTGCGATCGTTCGGGATGAAGTGCGATCTGAGCGTGCTGCCCGGTCTCGATCACTTCGATATAGTGGAAAATCTCGCCTCCTCTGATTACACGATTACAAGCGCAATTTTGGCTGGTGTGGTGGCTGAGCAGAAAAAGTAAGGGGGAAAAATGTTAAAAAGTTGTTACTTTTTTAAAATAAAATTTAAATTGTAATACTTACTAGGTTTGATCTTCTATTTTAAATTACCTCCCAAAAGATGCCATTTGGTTTTCGGGAAGCGTTTCGCCGATACTAACCACAAACACTCAGGATGTTTAAGTTGAAAAATACGTTTCGTCACATGATTTTTTTATTCAGCTGTTTTTTTTTTTATGTTTTTCAAACCCCTTTTTTCAATCTGTTCACAGAATGGCTAGCTTGTCGATCGGAAACCTCTATATTACCCATAGGGGAGGATTTCTTCTTCCTGCACACGCACACTATTGATTCTTTCTCTTCTTCTCGTTGTTTGGGAAAGCTTTCGTATTTCAGTCGCTTGACAAATATCTGTCCGAATTAAAGTGAGAAGCAGTACAATTGTATGCCACTTCAAGTTGCTTTACCCAATAAAAAAATGGATTCAAATATTTTAGGTTCAATTAAGGGGATAACTCTTCTTCGCTCTGCTGATTGAACATCTCGACTAGACCGAGCTCTACCCCCTTCATACGTCGATTTATGGACAATTATATCCTTTGCTCTAGTATATAGGATCATTTAATAATTTAAAGAGTAGTGTTTTGATGGAAGTTGGAAAGCATAATAGCAGATAAAAAGAAATTGAAGGAGAAGGAGAGAAAACAATTGCACGTGTCACACTTATTTTACAAATTTTCACAATCGACTTCGATCTGCAATCCTACCGTATGATCACACAATGCGAGATCAGGTGAAATCATAAACCTATTTACACGCTCAGCTTGGCGGTGTTGCTGGTGATGATGGCGTTTGGCAAATGCTACGAATCTAGCACTATTAGCTCGTCGTCATCGGAAATGACCACATCGTCGAACGTGTCCGGTCGGACGTTCTCTTTCGTGGTGGATTCTAATTCGTCCTCATCGTCCTCATCCTCATCTTCATCATCGTCATCATCATCGTCATCTTCCTCGTCTTCGGTATCGTGTACTACGGTTGATTCCATTTCTCCATTCGCCACGTTGTCTTTACTGTTGGTAGTGGCCACAGTGCTGGTGACAATCGTTACCGTAGCACTCGGTTTACTACTACTGGATGGCATCGGTACGGAACTTTGGCTGGTGCTAGTGGAGGTGCTGCTGCTGCTGCTGCTGCTTTCCTTTTCCGCTTTGTGCTTCTTATCCTGCTCTTCCTCTCGATTGATTAGCTCTTTCTCGGCATATCTTTGGGGTAAAAGGCAAAGGATAGTACAACAATATTATGTTTTGAAATCATGATCAGGAAGTCAAATATTTAGAAAGAAGCATCAGAATTATTGGACAATAAACAGACGAACTCAGCAGAAGCTGGTCACATTACTTACTTATCAATGATCTTGTTCACTTTGCTGTAATGCTTTCCATTTTCCTCCAGTTTTTCTCTCAGCTTCGGATCGATCGTAGCCGGATCCTTCTCCTCACCCGTATGATACATGACCGTTTCGTACAGGTCCGTTTTCCGGCGCTTCTGCAACTGTTTCCCCACCTTAATGAACGCATCTTGGGCAATCCGGTTCATTCGTTCCGAGCTTAGCCCATACTCGTGCTTAATGTTACAGTGCTGCAAACACTTTAGCACATCGCGAAAGTTTGGAAACGTGTTGGTTCGATTGACAAACTGCGACAGTGTCCGGTTAAACTCGCCATACT
>KB680946.1:0-16702 GCA_000349165.1 Anopheles christyi | reverse complement strand
CCTTTTTTTTGCTTTTCTTGTAGGTAATATATTTTACGGTTTGTTCTGCTTTACCTGCTAACAACTACACTTGCAAGCTTGGGCAGACAAGCTTTCCTTTGGGACAAGAATGACGATACCTGGGTACACAAACAAGAACAACGCACACACACACATACACAACGGCCGATATTCGATGTGCGGTTAAAATATGTTCAAGCTCTTTAGATTTCCTTTGGCACAAACACAATTTGCTTTGGCCAGCTTCTCGAATGGGCAAGTCGAAAATGGTGTATCATTCACATATACTATTATTTCAGCATTCACATTTTCTATGAACGATGATCCTCGGGGCAAGATCGTGTTAAGAACTTTTCCTTCCCAAAGGCGATCGATACAACGACAAACAATTATACGGTTTTGCACCGGCATAAAACACGAACTAAAAAAAAAAACGAAACTTTATATCTATTATCGACTTGAAAAACTAATTCCACTGCTACAATATGCCTTCTTTTACAGCGTTCTTAAATATTGCCAAGCATGGTGGTGGTGGCGCGAATGTAATACACAAATGCAACACACAAAACCACAGCACCGACGCGTCGCGACGACCGGTACCTGCTGCTCTTCGATTTTGACTGACGGAACGTAAACAACAGGACCGCGTGTGCTGGCGCACAACCGTTGCCGTGTTCATCACGAGCCGATCGCGAAACGGTCTCGTGCTGGAAAAGGGTTGAACGCTGAGAGGGTGGAAATGGGGCCATGTGTTTGTAATTGGTGGCGTCATCGATGGAGAATGGTGCGGGAAGGAATTTCGTCACGCTTCTTCCGCTCTCTGAGTTTACGTGCTGCTCATGGGAAAGAAAGAGACAGAGAGAGAAGGAGAATATGGGGGAAAACTCGTAAACAACTTACAAAAATTCGAATTGTTCCGTAATACATCACATATAATAAAACATAATATTGGATGATGTGAATAATAAAGAACTACAATTACAAAATTAAAAATGGCATGTAAAAATTATAAAATAACTTATCGAGTCCTTTCTGTCAAGCTGGGTTGCGGAAAACGTGCACGTGTACACGCGTCTCTATGTCGACCAGCTGTCAAACGTGCAAAATTGTAAACAAACATCTCCGCAGCATTAGTGCGCGTCGTTTACATTTTTTCCGTCTAAAATAGAAAATTAAATATAAAATTCCCCAAAAATGCTTCACCTGCAAGGCTACGGCAGTAGCGCAAGTGATTCGGAACCGGAGGAAGGCAAAAGTAGAGTTGAGCAGCCGCAAACAGAGACAGAAACTTCGGCCGATGCAACAGCCCACCTGAAGCCCGTCGACAGTCAGTATTCCGTGGTAAAATCGCTGGAAATATGTGCTGCACCATTAGTTGTACCAATGGTAAGTATTTATAACGCGGTTACCATATGAATTCCGTAATTATACTATGGCTATCCCTTTCCTTAGGGCCAATCGGAAGTGTCCCGCGCCTTGGCACCGACTGTGAACGAGATCAACTACAACCCACGCTACGAAGAGTTGTTCGCTCCGGTAGCTGGTCCAGAGAATCCGTTCCTTACGCAGCAAATGAAAGCACAGAAAAACATGCTCACGGGATTTGTGGAAAATGCTCACATTAGTGACTTTCAGTTTGAAAATCAACGCAAAACGTTTCACAGCTATGGGTACGCGATGGATCCTTCGGTCGACGGGAAGGGTACGGCACCGGAAGAAGGGCCGAGCTACGTGGGACATCTGCAGGCCGCATACGATACGGACGGTGCAACCGTATTCGAATCATCCAAGACAAAGATGGCCGCTGGGGAGAAGAGAAAGCGCGTGAAAAATGATGATCCGGAGGATGTGGAAGGATTCCTTGGACCGTGGGGCAAGTTCGAGGACGAGGAGACGGTTGCACGGCCGAGCGAGAAAGAGCGTGCTGAAATCGAGGAAATGATGGCAAAGAAGCATCGCCGACACAAGGTGAAGGAAGATAAACCAATCGAGGAGAAATCGATACTGCATAGTAAGTACTGCCGGGAGCCGATTTTCCACCGTTTGATTGCAACAATTTTGATTTTGTTATGTTTTTTATCTCTTCTAGTCAAAGATGCATTTGATTACCAAGGACGTTCGTTTCTGCATCCACCGCACGATGTTGGAGTTAATCTGCGGAAAGCAGGTGCTCCGGATCGTTGTTTCCTACCGAAAGCTCACATTCACACCTGGACCGGCCATACGAAGGGAATATCGGCAATCCGCTGGTTTCCTGTTTCGGCCCATTTGCTACTATCTTGCAGCATGGATGCACGCGTTAAGTTGTGGGAAGTGTACAACGAACGGCGCTGCGTCCGTACGTACTCCGGCCATCGGCAGGCGGTACGTGATGTAAGCTTCAACAACAAAGGCGAACGGTTTATCTCGGCCGGGTACGACCGATACCTGAAGCTGTGGGACACAGAAACTGGCGACGTGATATCTCGGTTCAATTCGCGAAAGATTCCATTCTGCGTCAAGTTCCATCCTGATTTTAACAAGCAACATCTTTTCGTTGCCGGCACGTCGGACAAGAAGATTATCTGTGTAAGTAATCATCACTTTATTGGCTAGATAGTATAATTGCAACACGCCTTAAGCTAACGCGACGCATTTTTCACTCTATCCACCCTACAGTGGGACACCCGTACCGGTGAGGTTGTGCAGGAGTACGATCGTCATCTCGGTGCGGTCAATACGATTACGTTCGTGGACGAAAATCGACGGTTTGTGACAACCTCAGATGACAAGAGTTTGCGCGTTTGGGAGTGGGATATTCCGGTGGACATGAAGTACATTGCCGATCCAACGATGCACTCTATGCCAGCCGTTACGCTTGCCCCGAACGGAAAGTGGCTGGCGTGCCAGAGCCTGGACAACAAGATCGTCATCTTTTCCGCCATCAATCGGTTCAAGATGAATCGCAAGAAAACGTTCACCGGCCACATGGTGTCGGGGTATGCGTGTAATCTGGACTTTTCGCCAGACATGAGCTACCTCGTGTCGGGTGATGGGGACGGTAAGTGTTACATATGGGATTGGAAGACGACCAAGCTGTACAAGAAGTGGCAGGCGCATGATAATGTTTGCATAGCAACGCTGTGGCATCCGCACGAAGCAAGCAAGCTGGTGACGGCGGGATGGGATGGAGTAATAAAGTACTGGGATTGAGCGATCATTCAAGGTATGACGAGTGAAGAGTGATGAAATAATGTACGTTGCTTTAATCTTGTCAATAAGAGAACTGTCCGAAACGGAATGCTGTTAAAGCTTCTGTACAATGTATGTGTACTACCAACGAAAGTCTCAACTTTAATTTCAAATATCATTATACTTTCATAAATCAAATAATTTATAAACCCATATTTGCAACAAAAAAAAATACAAAAAGTTTTATTTTGTATGGCATATATTTCAAAACGTTATGTACTTCAATGATTCCACATATTGTAAATACGTTAACATTACTTAAGGCATATATAGCTAATATTATGACTATGAAGCAGTATTTATTTTTAAGGAAAGTTAATCACTATTCAGTCTTTTGCTATTCTACTAGCATCTGTAGAACCAAGTGCTCCATTAGAATTTGACGGATATTTCCACCGGTTTCTTGTTCTCCTCCATCGAGTTCCTTATACTTCTCAATATCGCACAACATTAAGATAAATCTTGGGTTTTGGGGCCGGTGTTACCGTTGTAAAGAATCGACAAAACGTGCACGGCCTTAGCTGATTCTTGGTAAACGTTCGTCGTTTGTGATCGTTGGAGTCCCCTTCCGGCACCGCTGGTGGCTCAGGTTCCAGCAAATTGTCACGCTTTCGGTGGTGTTTGTCGTTACCGGGTATTATTGAAACGTAACGAACGCTTCCACTAGCTTCAAGAGATACTTTTGCTGATGGAGATGAGCTACCATCAGCACGGCTGATAACTACCGCACTCTGTCCATTTTCAGCCACCAGCAGCACAATGAAGGCAACCGTAGTTACTACTGAGAAGAAGCTTTTCCGAGTGACCATTTTATTCCGTTTGGTTTATACTTGTTAATAAGGAAGGATCTTTTTATTCGTGGTGTGCTGTGTTCTGTTCAGCTCGTACTGTTGACAGGATTCCGACACCTTAACGCTTTATATAGTATGGCATCGACCCATGCCCATCCGTAAGGTACTCCTCTTAAGCGAGCCCCCTTCGATTAATCGTCCTCCGCGGCGAAGCTTTAGGTCATTCGTGTTATTCTGTAACGCATTCAGACCCCCCTTGTAAAGGCAAAGAAAAAAAAGTACTGATCGGCTGATTAACAGAGGTGAAAAATAAAAACAATCGAGTGTATTTGCGCAAGCACGTCAGAGTATACGCTAGCAGGGATCTCGTGCGAGTTTGTTGCGTATCGGCTCCATGCGGTCGGTCACGAGATTTTTACTTTCCTTGCTAGGAAGGGGAGTAAGTGGGATGCTTGCCTTAGGTGAAATGGGTGTTATCAGCGGGAATGCACCAAACAACACATGGTACGGTTAAATTGTAAAGAGTATTGCAAAAAAAAGGTTTGAAGAATAAGTACTTCAAACATATTTTTTAATCGTTTTAACAGTGTGAAATAATTGAAAAAAGCTTGAGTCACTACACAAAAAATCACAATACTTAGTGAATTTTTCGAATAACTATTTTACATTTTTTTTAAATTCAAATTTAGTGTATGACTCGTGAGGAAAAGTTAAGATTAAAATTTAGTTAAGAGCACGAGGAATAGAGAAAAGATCATTAAATTTGGAACTCACCCAAATGGTAATTATTTGAACTTCAGGCTCATAGAAAGCCTTTATGCTTCGATGGAAACAATAAGCGGTATTTATAATCATTTTTACCAATTGTTACCAGGAGGTCTTTCTTTTGGTAAATAATTCGACCATGATAAGAATACATTTAATTTTGGGAGAAGAGATGGTTCGAAAAGGTTATCGCATTCAATACCTTCTTCATTTTTATTTTTTCGTATTTTGAAGATTTTTCTAGATCATTCTTTTTATCAAGTAAAAACTGATGTAAATTTAAGGAATTTCCCTGGCTGATGGTAGCCGCATTAAAAAAAACATATGTACTGAACTATCGAGCGTGGTGTTAAAAAAATACATCTCGCCAGTTGATACTATTAAACTTCTGTTTAATTGCGTCAGACACAGTACGTACGCGTGTAAGCCAGGGAATGAAAAACATGTTGTTATATTTCCTGGTACGAAAAAGGACGCCCGTAGGTGCATGCGTTGTATTTACCACTGTGTTTTCGTGTTATCATTAAGATGTAAATATTTTTGCTACTATAAGTGCAACGTTAAAACCAAACTAGAATACGGAGAGGTTGTTGATCAGATTAATATTGATTTGTCGTATAGATTACTTATTATGCCAATGCGTGTTGCTTTGCTAGATGCGGTGCAATAGTTTTACAATGTTTTAAATTATTATTAATTTACAAATTTATTTGTTTTAGCTGCAGAAAAACATTTTATAGCTTTTTATAAAACTTATCCTAACAAGTTATACAAACTAATATTTTGGCGCATAAGCCAAACAATTGTTTAAACAAACAAATTCTACATTTATTCTATCTTGCTACAGCCACTGGTTAAAAAATAGTATTTTAATAAGAAACCATAATATTGTTTAACGAAAATATTTGAAAACAACGCATGATGCACGTATAGTAATCTTAATTACTAAGTAAGCTTTCCGAAAGCTCGTCCGCAAGCACAGCATTGCCTACTTATAGGCGTAACATCAAGCAAGATTGTCAATGGTACGCAATCGACATCATCACCATACAACTCATTTATAAAAACCATACACACACATCGTTGCTACTAATACACTAAACTCTTTATTATCAATCTTTAGTTTGTATAAAAAAATATATGGTAATCGCTAAATCAGTACAATAAACGTTCAACTCTTCGCCTACTCTCTCTTTCTCTCTTCTCCCTCTCTCTCTCCCTGCTTTACATACACCATGACGGATTAAATTTTCAAACATCAGCATATATCAGCGGCAATGTGTGCAAATTCAGCAACAATCCCGGCAAGCAACAACTCCCCAACACTACTGATCAGCAGCAACCATGTCATACTAACACGATCCACCGCGCTCAACACTTAACGGTGCAGGGCACTTAACGAATTAAATAAAATACAAACGACAGTCACCCACCAATTGATGATCGTTGCTGTGTAGACGAGATTTCCGGCCGGTACTGCTCGGACTAGTCCGTGGGTGTTGTTCGGTTGCTGGCAACGGGACGCTTCCCGCGTTCGGTGAAACGTGAAAATGTTGGCTCTAACGTAAATTGCGCATCATTTTGCGGACCTGCAGGTTCGAGGGTGGTGATGTTGGGGGCGACGCCTTAGGTCCTACACTCATGATGCCTCCAAGACCGTAGTAATTCCGCTCATCTGGTACATTGTGTCCTGGCAGGGCTGATGTCTGTCCTACCGCTAGCACTATAACAATCCTCCAGAGCTGCATTTCCATAAGAAGAGGGCGTGCGTACTGAACTAAGAGCTTGCCTACTGGGGCCGAGACGTGAAATCCCAGTGGTTGGGATTATGTCGACATCAGGGAATGATCGTTTAACATTACTATAATAAATAGACAGTCGTATATTACAGAAAACAAACCCAACTCCAACCGCACCATCCTTTACGGTGGACGTGTGTGGCAGGGTGGACGTTGAAGAGGGAAGCTACATGATAAGACCGATTTCCCCTTGGATCGGATGAGGCAGAAAGGTTTTTGTTTTGCGTTGTTGTTCAGTAGTGTAGAGAATAGAATGCCTGAGAATGGTTTGGTGGTGCGCCTCATTTGTGGTAGTCAAAGTGTTCTCAAAGTTCACGTTTCACTCGGTTCACTCGTTGTGCTGCTTTCATCCAGTGCTTGGGATTGCGCTTCCTGCGGGTTGGGCGATGGTCCAAAGTCGAAGTTGGCGTTCACCTGAATGTGCGGGTTCTCCACTTCCGGCGGCAGTGTACTCGTTTCCCCACCCTCCCCATGATGGGTGTGGTGGTTGTGATGGTAGAAATGTTCCTCCGAGTTAATTCCATGCTCCCCTGCACCATGGTGATGATGGTGATGGTGATGATTATGATGTCCAATGCCGTGCGCAACGTGCCAGAGGGCCGCCCCCGTTAAGATGCTACCCATGCTGAACGGGCTCGAGCCACGATGGTGATACCCGTAGCTAGATCCGTAGCTGGAAGCGATCGCATTCGAGTCCCCATAAAGTGCACTGTTGTGGTTGTAGTCGTAGTGCCGTGGACCGACGAGTGGTGCGGCCGCTGCGTACGCATGCTGATGTCCTACCGCTTCCCCATAGCTGGGTGGGTTTATCTTGGAATGGGAGTAGGCCGGTGGTGCTCCCCCTCCAGGCACGGCATGATGGCCCAAACCTGGATAGGCTGGCGGTGGCCCTATCGGATGACTGTTCGAGTGTCCGTCCACGCTCCAGCCGATCGGTCTCGGAGGCTGTATGTCCGGTACGGGTGGATTGCGCACCATTCCACCGACTCCCTCCTGGTGCATGTGGTGATAGTTTTTGCGCGAATTGCGACCCAGCGCAGTGCCCGTGTTGTGGTTGCTTTTGCTACGCATCCGAATTGCAAACGCACGCTTTCCATCGACGGTCGTGACACCGAACAGCATCAGGGTAAGGGTTAGGACGCACAGTATCATCACCCAACGGTTGGTGCGTTCTCTGGGAACGTTGCCAATGCCACAGCGTGTGGCCATTTCTTCTCCTCAACACAACTGGCACCAGTAAAAACTGTTTCTAATGTTTTGTCAAAAAGTATATAAACACGCACACACTGTTTTGGTGATCCGTTTTTTCGTTCGACACGTTTTGCTACAGACTGACTGGACTGGTGTTGCTACGACTCGTTCGCGATCTCGAGAAGAACTGAATTTCACAGCACCCGTCGCCTGTTGGATACATACGAGCGCTTTTTGGCACTGATTGGTTTGGCTAATGAAATGATTGGTTTGCCTGGTAAAGGGAGCGGTACCACAGTTTCCACCCTCTCGAACCAGCAAACCAACTCCAGACTCTGCAGTAGCTGCGAGCATGAGAGTCCATGGGTTATGGACGGTTGTTGGTGATACGCACGCTTTTCATCACGTCACAAGCAACCAACGCCACCAGTGGAACGCATGGTCATCAGGATCAGTGACAAAGTAATCTAAATCGGATTTCTGCTCACACTTTACACTCATGCCTGTACCCCTGTTGAAAGAAAATACACACATACACAAACACACGGTGATAGCACAGGGTAAGCATTATCTAATTCTGACAAACGGACGCTTCTGAAGTGTGCGTCGACGGGAGACGATGGAATGGTTTCGCTATCTGCGTAATGATCGTGTTGTTGTTTTTCTTTCTCATGTTCGCGAAGAATTTGTCAACGCGTAATTGAATTAAGAGAGATCGCACCGAGTGGTTGGTTGGATGGTGACAGTGGTGAAGGTGATTTGCTACGCCATATCTTCCCAAAGGCATTTTTTCATGAAGGAAGATTATAGTACATGGGGAAGATATTCGCTGGGAGAAAAGATTTTGTTTCGCAAGATTGTGATAACGCAATAAATTATGTATTTTGATCAAAAGTTGCAAAAAAAAATTGACTTAGGAAGCAGGATTACCAGACTTTATCTCTAATAAATATAACACTAAATTCTGGACAAGTTTGCAGTTTTTTTTTCTTAT
Organism: Anopheles christyi; assembly: GCA_000349165.1. NCBI lineage: Eukaryota > Metazoa > Arthropoda > Insecta > Diptera > Culicidae > Anopheles > Anopheles christyi. Next base: position 7,931 of record KB680946.1, on the reverse strand, counting down.
AATTTTCTGATATCCTAATGATTCTTTCATTGCTCTGTCGAATGCTGTTTTTGTTTAAGGAAAAATAATTATACGTTTTAAGTCACCGTAAGTGGTTTGAACAGTCCCGTTAATTTAATAAAAATTACATACTATCAAATGGGTACCAATATTGACGGGTTTTATCATACAAATTAAACCGAATGCTATGGAAATACTACTTTCTAGAAGCAAACAATCGGTAAAACATGAACATTTTCCAGCCTATTCCAGAGTCAATTCAATATTTGGGGAAATTTGGAAGATGTCTTCTGAGAAACTTGAAACAAATGGATGGAATTGCTAGAATTTCTTCTTCTGTATGTAATTACTATAAAAATATTTTTTAAATAAACTTTTAGTACAACAAATATATCAAAATCGTTGGAACAACAAGAATGAAGTTATGCTGAAAAAATATTTCTGCATGAAGCATTGTACTGGAAGAAACTGTAGTGATTTTTCGATATTTATAAATTTAACTGTAGTGATTTGATAAGGTTTTAACTGTACAGATGGAAACTGTAAGGAAGTGAATTTTGTAAATGCACTCGGTACATGAACATGAATATCAGCAAGGAATGATTATTTTTTATGCACGATGTAATGTACTTTGACAACACTTTTATTGTAAATAATGAAACCCATTATTATATAACCTTTAATTGGTATAATTTTGATTTCAAAAATGTTATTGCATAATCATTTCCATGTTTCGTCAAAGTTTTTGTTAAAAACGAAATAGAAATAGATGATGCTTATTTGTAATAGTTTCACTACTGTCTCATAGATGGCGCCACCAAAAACAGCAAGCATAGAAGTACAGCAATTAGAACGAAAATGAAAACTAAAATCCCTTATACTTTTTAATACTCTCAAGAAGAATTTTAAATGTCTTTAAGCCTGAACGTATACGCAGGCGTGTACCTGGTCGCCAATTTGAAAGCAGAAGCTATCTTGATACCAAAAATCCCCGAGTTTTTTTTTTACCGAACCTGTTCTTCTAGTCAGTGGCCTTCAAGGCGACCCAAATTTCTTCATACAAACAGACAGACTACATAATTTCAAGTCCATTCGGTGATTGATAATACCAGACAGAGAAAGAATGTGTGGCGTACTCTAGCGCTCATTCACTCTCACGCCGAACTGGAAGAGATTTTGCATGCAGCATCCAAAATACAGCGCTGATAAGCGGTACGTAAACACGGAATAGTGGCCAGCATCGAACCAGACCCAGCATACTATACGATCGATCATGAAGAAATCAACACGTTCGGCAGTGTGGCTGTGCCTTGTTTTGCTGGCGATCGCCACAACGCCACCTGTTTTATCCGACGAAGGCGACGACGAGGAAGTACAACCGACCACTCAGGAGGCAGTGGTCGAGGACGAGCAAGATACTAATCCGGCACCGGAAGGTGATGGAGGAGAGGTGAACGAAGGCGAAGCCACCGATACGGAGGTTGAGGCGGATGGATCGGATGGAACGAGTGTACACTCTGTGGCGCAGCCGGTGAGTGTAATGAAAAGTGAGTGTGGTGATGCTTACGCAATGATTTTAAAACTTCCCCCGTTGCGTGGTTTCCATGCGCTCCAACCCACAGATCAACATACTGCTCGCACCGACCGCCTGCAAGGCGGGCTATCGTGTCGATCATAAGGGCAAGTGTCGGCCCACACTGTGAGGTGAGTAAGCATCCCACCAATCCCCCCAAATAATGGTATTTTCCATACGGATACGGAATCTGATGGTGGGAAATGATGATCGTCGTTAAATGAATTTGTCGAGCAAAAGATTAAGTGAAGTGCCACAATTGATGGATCTAGTGCTTTCTTGATTGATCGTGACGAGTACCGGAGCACTGTACAGCCACAGCACAGACCGTACGTGACTTCCTTGACCTTTTTTTTTTTTTTTTTTTTTTTTGAGAGCTGCGGAGAGGGTGCCTTTTTGTTCATGATTACCTCAGTGGGGTGGTGGGGCGGAGAACATAAGTGTGAAGCTAAAATCAAACACAAAACGACTTTCAAGTGCAGTGAACGACACACTTGTTTGATAGTGGTCAATATTTGCCAGCATGGGAAGCATTGGGGTATGTCTGTCGGTGCATTACCATTACCCACCCGGTCGGTCGGTGATTTGATATCGGGCAGGGAAACTGGTCAACTCATTGATGAACTTTCCAACGCGTCACGACCGGTTGAGCTCACTAGTTCAAGAGCGCGAAAAAGCGTGTGTTTTTCCCCCTGTCACGCTGATACAGATTCTTCCGACATGATATCGATCTTTGCCTTTTATCAATAGGCGAAGGTACTTATACAACGACACAGGTTCGATCTGTGTCAAGTGTCGTCCGTCTAACAAACGCATGTCCACTAGTTAATGGACTAACGAGAATGCAGCAGGCGTTTGCTTTATTTCTGCAAGTGATCCCGCCTGGCTTCTGTGTGATAAGATAAAACTGCGCCACTTGTCTGTGCGATTTCGCACGAGTAGGAAGCGAATTTTGCATTATCAAACCCCCGAGGCTAAAAGTTCTTGGTTTAGTGTGGTGCGTTTCGTACGGAGTAATTTGCTTGATCGAGTATCGAGAAGTGCAATGGGTAGTAGATGGTTTTGTGTGATAGGATTGGTTGTGTTGGCGAGTGTTAGTGCGAAGCTGGATTACTTGCAGGAGGAGGGTAGTGCAAGCGGACCTCTGGCAACTACTACCGTGCCTCAATTTGTGCCAGCAATGATCATTCAATCGGTACGAATGAAATAGTGCAAAAGGAGTGATGTCTCTTGTCTGGCAACCGATTATGCAACACACAAACTAAAATTCTACAATAGAGACTTAACTGCATGTTTTACGATTTATGTTTATTTTTCTACTTAGAGAGCATTGTTTGATGCACCGATCGTGTGCCCGGATGGAACCGTACTGGATCACAAGGGAGTGTGCAGGCGACCGATGGGATGATAGAAGCAAAAACCAGGAGCTCTTTTCTTTGGAAAAAAAGAACTAAAACAAAAAACAATAATCGAATACAACAGTCAGTAGCTTGTCCCAAAGTTCTCACAACACAACAACACACAACACAAAGTGATGCAAAATAAATAAAAGCCTTACCCACTAACAACAATCGATCATTAATTGTATCTTGATTTCAGTGGCAAGTTTGATGACTTCATTCAGTAGTTTGTAATCTCTTCCCCACACTAGCACGAGTTATCGATGGATTGCCACTGATCGCGCGTAATCTGCTGTGCTCGTAAAACCATAAATGCTTTCGATTCATTTCCAGTCATGCACGAGGAATTCCTCCCCTTCCCCATTTCCAGCGGTGCAATTCATCGCAATGCAAGTGTTCCTGGTGTAAATTCCGATTTCCGGAATCAAGTTTCGTCTGGAGTCACGTTGTTATAAGAAACACTTCGATTGGGGCAGGGGTGCTAAACTCATATTTATTGGTGGTGGGAGCATTTGTTAATCAGCGTTATCATTCGGTTAGTAAACTAATGGTCTGTTTGGAGTGAAGCTAGTTTTTTGTTTATCTTCATTTTTGATTAAAAAAAAGACATATCAGAAGTGGCAGATCTTTATCATAAAAAAAACCTTTTTATTACTAATAAAAAAATCGCTGAATTATTAAGCTTCTAGAACAAAATTATAACGATACACTAATCATATTAAACCAGTTGAACACAACAATCTTAAAACCGAATATCAAAACATTTCTTTAGACCACAACCCAGAAACACAGAAAAAAGGTTCGGGATCCAACTAATAAACGCATAGCCCGTGTCTTAAATTAAATGAATGCACACATTTTTTTAATAAGCTGCTCTTTGAAAGATTTGATCCAAAAACGAATGAAAAAAGCTTTCAATAAACCAGTATGTTGTATTTCATTATCTACGCACAATCCTAAGGTTCCGTGACCATTCGCAGCACCTTTCTATGGCTAGAGCTGGGCGAGGGAAGTTGCTTATATGAGTTTGACATCCCTAAATACCAGCGGACTACTTTGATCGCATTGGGGCTTTTTCTTTATGGAGTGTTATATGATAAGTAAAGTCATACATTCTTCAGATCGATCACAAAGTTAATCTTCGTGTATGGTACAAAGAGTAAAATATGGTGTGCTCTATTTACATTGTGCAAAATTAGTATGCTTAACGCAAGTTAAAATTCGTTAAACATATGAATGTTTGCTCCTTCTATCGGCACTAACATAACAATTTCATTCGTCTCATGTACCGCGTTTGTTACAGCCTTAACAATTATGGCGATGAACTAAAAACCTTAGTCTTAAAAAGTGGAGCTGGTATGAGAGAAAATAGTAACGCCAGAAGGCTAAACGTTCGAAGTAGTTCCCTTGGAATAATACTCTGCCATTGCGTATACTCTGGTGCCATTGCGTATCTATTATAATAAAAATAGGATCGGGAAGTGTATTCGGTGAAATGATCGCTGTGAAAATTGTGCTGTTACTTTTATCCATAGTTTTGATGGCTTACGGCCAGTTGCCCAGAGGAAAATGTAGAATGATAATTAACCCGTTAATAATAATTAACGATAATTAACTACCACAGTGGTCAAACGTTTGAAATAGTTTCGATTTATGCCATTCATTTCCTTAAATAAAAGAATAAAACAAGCGATACACAACAAGCTGGACGTGTGCGGACGATAAGATAAGCTGCCTGTCGGACAATCGAAAACACGGTGATCATTGTGTGTCCCGCTCGCTTATCTATAGCGCTATTGGGCGAAGGAAACGACGTACTTTAATTGCTAACTTCCCACCGAAAGAAGCTGTTGTCTTGCATGTAGGCTGTTGTGAACAACTTTTCCCAGTATATTTTGCTTAAACGTGAAAGAAAAGTGATCGCAATGAAGTTGGTTGTGTTGCTGTTTGGAGTAGTTTTGTTCGTGAGCATGACCTACGGATATCCCGTTGGGTGTGAGGATGAACCAGAGCATCCACCATCCGTTGTTTTTGATCAAGTATCAGATATAGTGGAAGAGGTGAAGATGTCAATTGATGTACAGGTAAGAAAAACGCAACGAAATGTTTGAAAAAAAAAAATGCAAAATATTAACCAGTACGATGTACTTGAAATCCGTTCCTTTCAGAAAGCAAACGTGATTGATCCACCGAAACTATGCCCCGAAGGACAAATGCTCGACCATCAAGGAAAGTGTAGACCTATTATGGGTTAGCGTGATGAGACAAAGATAGTACGAGTGGTTGTTTGTAATTAAATGTATTTTGCTGATATTTAAAAGTGAATCGTGTCACAAGTTGTAAAGGTGATATTTCTTGAAAATACATGAAGAAACATAAAATAAACAATTTAAACACTTTATTTGATGGTGTTCTTAAAAAAAGTCAGCAATTTTTTTGCACTTCCCTCTACCATCGGTAGCTTCCCCTGGGCGGCATGCTGCTGGAGCATCAATCAAGGCGAACTGATTTGGATCAACTTCGGGTTGTTCAGCTTCATTTTCTGATTCGGATTCTTTCTGTACTTCTACCGACATACCAACCATACCTTTGGGAATATTTGGCAGTGGTTCCACGGGATCGAGTTTGTATATGTACGAGCTCAACTGGTACACTATCGGATGGTTGTAGTAATGCAGCTGCTGTGGAAGCTGTAGTTCCGTTGGTAGTTTTGCAGGAAGATAAGCACATTCTGCGAAGTTAGATATCATCCAACAACTCGTTGCAAACAATACACATGTGATCATATTTTATTTTTCTTTTTGGTACAGTCACTATCCACACAAAGTACGCAAAGGAGAAGAACTGAGCGCGAGTCCGATTGAAGCGGTCCATTTTATAGGTAAATGAGATGATCTGAAGAGATTTGTTTGGTTATTCATTGTTGGCAAAGGCAGTTGTTTTTTGGTGCATGGTTTTACCCGTCCTTCCATATTTTTTTTTGTTATTTTTGGTCGAAATCTTAGCAAACGTTTGCTCACCAAATAGCCGGCGCTTCGTTTCAAGAAATCATTGCCAGCCCATGAACTTGGAGAGCAAAACTGAAGGACTTAATAATTCATGATGACTGATGTCGATATTATGTCTAGAGTTGTTAGTACACATGATCCATGAAAATTATATGGAAATTTGACTAAAAAATATTCCTTCTCACACACACAATGAATCTTCAATTGTTGTACCATCCTTTTCTACATTTATTTTAGATGTTTAAATGCTTATAATATCTCACATAGCTGTTGAAACAGAAGAAAGTTGTAAACTTTTGAATTTTATCCGCCTTTTAAAAAAATCAGCTTTGTAACAGTGAATTTAAAATTAGAACATTATATCTTGATTTATATTCATATGAGAAAACTTTCTTGCACTAGCGTTTCATCGTGCAGCACAGTTGATCGATTTTCACTGTTTGACATTTGGCAAACCAGTTGATGTCAACAAAAACAAAACAAACACTACATTTTCATTTCGTCGGTATTTTACTGCTTGCTCTAAGGAAAGCTGCTTTATATCAAATACGAAGCAAGGAAATGTGTAAAACAATCTCGAATCAGTGTTTGTGTTAAACAATTTATTTTCTCAACTAGCGATTGTACTACGTGATACACAATGGCGGAAAGGTATGGATTATTATGGCGGCTTTAACATCGTACGTAAGCGAAAAGAATGGCACATTATTTGATTCATTTGTGTTGTTGCAGTACTATCACGCTAAAGACTACAGAAAGAGATAAAGCAGAGCAAGAGGGTGCTACTGATGAACAAGATACACAGAGCGTTACATCTTGTTCATCAGGCTATGGCTACCGTCCCTCCAACAATTCCGATGACGACGACGAGGAGGACGATGAGGATGAGGAAGACCCGTACCAGGAGTTGTTTATGAATGCGTACCGCTCTGCACCACAATCATCCGACGAAGAGGAGACGGCGACAGAGGGAATGAGCAAACTGTGCAATCCAGATGCAAAACCGCTCGCCCTAATGGAGGATTGGGATCTTTGGGATTACATGGATGAAAGTGAGCTGAAGGAACGATTGAAAGATCATCCACGGTTGCTCGAGGAAATTACACGCAAACGAAAACGACGTATGCTAGAGGAAGAGGAAGGTGCAACGGCACTTGTAGCTGATGAGCTTTGCGATGTGATGAACAGGGCCGTTAAGTGTATCCGTTCCGAACCGCCCAGTTTCACCAGTTAGAAGATTTGGGGCAGTGTGTAATATTGTAGAACAAAGTAACTTGCTGCCACCATTTACGATTGGGTGCAAGCAATATTAATTTTGATTTAACCAGTCAAAGCCATGATACTTTTATGTGGACTATTTTTTATACTAAGTTTGAACGACAGGTACGGCGGTGTGGAATTTATAAAATGAACTGATTGATGTTTGCATCATTGATAAACTTTCATAAATTTTGAATAGGATTTTTATAATCGGGTTTAAAAACCTATAAAGCTAAACAGAGAAAATAGAATTACGCGATAAGGGAGAACTTCTCAGAATAGTGCTGTGAAATACTTTCCAACCGAATTTACCCGTCATTACGTACTCTCGCAAGATTGTACTCTCTATCTTTGGTTAAAGTATATTTTAAGCGTATTTAGTTCAAATGTTATGAAAGTTCGTTCGAATGAAAGCGAAAATTTAATTTAAATAATAATGATTAACAAAAGGCGCGGAGAACTTTGGCAAGCATTCGATAAGAAAAGAAAGAAACGTTGCTTTCATATCATGAGCTGAACAATATTTCTAGGTTGTTTTAAATATTTAGTCTTGGTCTGACTATCGCAGTTAATGTTACATTTCAATGTACATACACATATTCGATTTTATTCCCATTTTTTAAATACTTAACCCTAACACTAATACATTCAAAGTCTCTATAATTCAACAAACAACTGCTACTACTGCCG
>KB680935.1:0-16773 GCA_000349165.1 Anopheles christyi | reverse complement strand
AAAAATGAAGGTATTTCAAGTAAAACCAAAAATAGAAACGGTTCTGTATGGTAAGAGGAGAAGGACGTTGCAATTGTCCTGCGTGTTCTCTGTCCATCGCGGAAACAGATGGTGCGGTAGTGTGTGTGTGTGTGTTTTTTTTGTTGTGGTTAATACAATTTTTGGTCTGCTTCAGCTGTTGCTGGGCTAGGTTTGTGTCGTGTGATTTATTGGTCAAATTCTAGGAAAACACAAGCATGCCGGGAGGACGTCATGGTCCCGTTTTCCATGTTTTTTTCCTGACAGCCGTCCATTGGGGAGCAAGCATACAGTCGTCATATTGGGGAAAGATTGGGTCAGTTTAGACAGCTTCCGAGAATGGTTACACGCTACATTGCTGACCCTTTGGGATTTGTACGATATAAAAAGGGATTGGGAATCGGTAACAACGGCATGTTGCAAAAACTTTATTTGTTTCCTCGCCTTGTGGTATGTGGATACGGATAGAGAATAATGTTTGGATTAGCGTGTGGGACCGTAATTAAAAAGTATAATTTCGTATTCTGAACATTTTTTTTTCCATTTTGTCCTTTATTTAAATTTTTCAATCAAATTCCTTTCCATGCCAAAAATAAATACTAAAATTGCTTTCTACTATAAAAAATAAAGCAAAAATCTTCCAACAAATTTAGTAACCAACAGGTATGAAAAGGCGTGCCGTACATTTCAATTATCCTACCTTTTCAACAACCACGCCACATATGTTAGGCTCCACCAGGCACAGCAAACAACTGTCAGCTGCAAGGTAAAAGTTAATTGAAATGGAAGCGCGTGGTGCTGTTAGGCACTGGAGAGAAAAAGAAAAAAAACCCGAGCCAAATGGAGCTTTCGATCACATACCGCGCGGGTGCACAAGTGGGTAAGAAAAATGTGGGAAAAGCGTCAGCATAAAGTACATCAAACTGGGCAGATGGGCAAGAGGTGCAACTTTGATGCTGCTGCACCCTTTCAGCGTTGCGCTGCCAGTCTCTGATTGATTGGCTTCGTTGCTGTCTGGGCGTGGATCGGCGTGATGTTGTTGTTGAAGCAGCAGGAGATAACTTATTTAACAACTGGAAAGAATGCTGGCCATTTGCTAAGTAAAGTGCAATCTGATGGTCTGCGACGAAACTGAAACTCTGTATTGAATTGACGTTTGGAAACCGATCGGAAGGTTTTTGTGCAGTATCTCACTTCGTTCAATACGTGCCAAAGCTACAGGATGTTCATAAGTTTTAGCCATTTGAAGCAAAACACAACTTTCCCCCAATTGAGCATGGAACTATTCGAGGAACTTTAAATTTCTTCAACGTGGTAATATTTTTGATATAGCATTTCTAAAAGCAAGCGTTTATCAAACAACTTAAAGCATTGTTTTGGAGGAACTGTTTGTGCATTCATCGCAAAAAAAAAATCAAAGGCTTTCAGTGTGATGATGATATGGCATTAATTTGTTGGATCAAACAGCCTCGGACTCTTTTTACGTTCTTCTCAGTGCGTGCGAAGGTAGGACATCACGCTAAGTGTAGAAAAGGTTTCCAACGTCCAATGCAAACGGTTGTCGTCCCTTCCTTTGATTGATGAGGTCGAGCTTAGGAGATGAAAACCGGGTGAAAATGATCTGTATAGGGCTTTTTCGGTTACTTCCGAGGAAGTAGATTGGGATGTCTGTTCGTAAAGTGTTATCTAAAAATGTAAATGTGTTGTATTAAAGCTTTTACGCAATAGAGCTTTTGTCGGACCTTTAACAAGAATGAATTAATTATTGCAAAAAAAGATTAATTTACAAACGCAAATATAACCTCGCCCTGTGCTGTTTGCACTGTGCTGTGCTCGTTAAAATCCCGTATTGAGCAGCTGGACCATAGTCCTTTCTTTGTGTGCAGTGCAGTAGCGTGCCAATGGTAAATAATAATATAAAATTTGCACCGTAAAAACTACTTTTCCTTTTTGCTGCTGGTAGTTCAGTACCAGCAGTTTAATGGACGAGGGGTTCCATCTGGGACTGCAAGCTGTACTGTTTACCGGCTTACAATGGAAAGATAGAAAACATTCGACCTCGATCGGGGTTAGGGCCATAAGCTAACGATCTTTTATTCTCACTTAGCCCGGAGCGCAATCCGCAATTCCTCGAACCAAAACAAATGTTCAAATCCGAAACCGTGTACCTCTTAATTAAAAAGGGGTCTCGTGTAGTACAAGGGAAATGTCTGTGAGAGAGATCCAAGAACTAACAGAAATCTTATCTAAACTCAGCTATCTTTTCTGCAGTCGTAATCGTTTTTGTTGTAAGTTTTCATTGGAAAAAGATGAAGCAGAGCGAGAAAAGATAAAAGCTATGCTCTAATGGTTTTCCAGCTAATTTGCAGAATGGTGCAGAACGCACAAAATCGTTTACATCCAAGTTATCCCTAATCAAAGGTAAATGAGCGGATCCTTTGCGTTTTTTGCATACTTTGAGGCGCTCTGTGTTAAAGTGGCATGTCAATTATTCGTTTTTCTCGAATCAACGTGTTGCACGTGTAAATGCTAGCCCAAAAAACGTTAATAAATTCACTAAACATAGTACAATACACTGACATGCAGCACGACACACACTCGTGTGCATATTTCACCTTACATTTACTACATGTATTTGAGGTGTGTAATGTTTTAGGTGCACGAGTTCCGGTTAAGTTTACAATCTTCATCGAGCAGATAGCATGCCATGTCCTAAAGCAGCTTCCGTATCGTGTGGTTCTTTCTTCAATAAAGTCGCTTCCGTGCAATCTGCGCATCATTAAACCCATGATGCAAGAAGTAAATGAAATGGTAAGCATTCGGTGGCATTTTATAGCAATGAGAAAACAACAACCAGAAACAGGAAAAAACACCTAAAACCATTAGGACCAGATCGAATTGTGTGCTGTCCATTTGGGTGCCGTGAGTGAAGCTCATTTCGTGCCGATACAACTAATTAATGACAAGTTCTCATGGTACCACCTGTGATGGATGGTGTGCCAGAGCCTGAGGTTAGATAGCGAAAAGGTTTCGTTGCGTTGCACCATGATAAAGCTTCTTTCCGTACAGTTTGGTTTACCTTTCGAAAGCATTTTTGCTCTATCTATCCCGCAGGAATATAAATCACTTTGCATGAGCAGGAACGAAAAAATCCAACAGGACCAGCTAACTAATCGTTATCGTGCAAAACAACCCCGGTTCTTGGGTCAGCATCGTAATGAACCCGTGACATTTACTGAGCGCTACGTAAAACTGACAATTAGCGCGATAAAGTCAATGTGGTGGGAAAAGTTTTCCCAGCCAACCGGCGTTCTGCTGCCAAAGAAGCGAGGAAATTGTTTTCTTTTCTTAATAAGACGAGAAGTTCCTCGAGATGCGAGAATTGATTTCATCGATGAGTTTTGGCCCAGGAACCGTGACCACTGAGTGTTTCTTTAGCTTTCTGTACAAAACCTACTTCACCACCAACAGGCACTTTGAACGCAAACACCGTAATGGATCGATAGATAGCATCCTTTCTCTTCCGTTAAAGGAAATTGGCGAAAGAAATCGAAAGTAAGATTGATGTCATTTCATGACGCTGCCAACCAAAAACCTGCCACGAATTACTTTGATTTCTTTAAACAGTACCTGAGCATTTTCGAATAGGCACGAGTGTTTTGGTATGTCCCCAAAAAGCTCCAAAAAATCGTAATTTGCCAAATTAATTGTTGCACGGGCAATTAATCACCTTCGCTTCGGAAGCAACTTCACCCGTGAAAACTGGTTTGAAAGTAAATGCAAATACAAACAGCGCTAAAAGCGTCTTTCCATGAAAGCAAATTTTGCTCTAATTGTAGGCAATTTTAATTTCTACGCTCGAGCGATGGAATTAAATATTTAACATTAAATTAAGGGAAAACGGTTTCTGGGCCAAAAAGCAGGGGAGCTGATGGTTTGCTTTTAAGCGTACGCCATAGTTTCGCCTTCGAACGGCGTCCGTTTGACTTTGCTTGGGCAGAAGAAGGGTAGTTAAAAGGGTGGCTTTGCAGAGCCGATACTTACTTGAGATCGTCATGAACGTTGATAAATAGGTACCGATTAATATCAGCAGCGGAATGATGAACATAAACACTAGCGTGAAGGTCGTGTACAGCTGCTCCTGCCATCGGTCGGTGTAGAAACCGTGGGTTACGCACTGATAAAAGTCCTCCACAAACGGTCCTTTCGCCACCCGGAATATCATCCACTAGAAAAGGAAGGATATAAAGATAGGAGAAGATGGTTGTAAGTTTGAGCATGATGAGGTAAACCAACCACACAAGGCGCGGCTCGGTATGGTTGAGTTTAATAACTCCAGCCGCGTTACAGCTCATTGTTTGCTTCCACAAAAACATCCCCCAAAATGGACCAAACTAGACCTTTTCTGAGGCCACCAACCTATCATTCACGGCAATAGTGGGTCGTCTGTAGGATGAGTGTTATCTTACCGCGCCCAGGACTTCGGAGCGTGTTGAACTTGTACCGTTTTGTGTCTTTGTGTGTGCTTCTGCTTTGTGGTAGAATTATGTTTTCACAAGTTCGGAATTTAGCAGAACCAGATGCGAACGCATTTTGCCCACCGGCTCTCGAACACGCGGCAGCATCGATATCGTCTGAAAGTACGCTTCAAGATCGCCCGAAAATGCTGATTAACGGTGCTTGTCTGCAAAAGTTTAATTGAATCTCAATGCATTGTTATTGGACCAGCCAATAAGAGTGTCGGTGACTAATCATCATTCAGCCAGGAGTGGTTAAATCATGACCGAAGAAAACAAGCTGAATGAAAAACTTGCAACAAGTAAATTGTCCAGAGGGGAAAGACAAACAGTGCGCCAATTTTGCTGCAGCGTCTTACAGCAGATTTTTACCTCTGCCTTTAGCTTCGCAAAAATTCAACGACGACCCGAAGGATTTGTCGCAAAGAAAGTGCTGACGATGTACCAAGGCAAACATTTCAGTACACTCTTTGTGTCCATGTGGATGGTGCAAAACATTTACTCAGTTTACCGCATCACAAAAGCTGTTTACAAATGTTGTTTGTTCATTTTCTGTGCGATATTGCCATGTTTCAACTCATCCAAATATTGAATTTTCTTTTTAAAAATAGCACATGACTTTCGGTCCCTTCAAAATTATAAACGCTTGAGATTTGTTAGCAATTTTGTCATCTAACTGTTATCCTCAGACAAGGATCCGCTTGAAAAAAATTAAATATTAATCACGATACGGTTGCTTCACTCCATTCCGCAATCAGACGATTCATCCAAGTGTCAATATTAATAAAGGGCAGTAAGGTGCCTCTCGTTCACCTTTCTTTCGTAATAATTGCAAACGAAGTTGAGTATTTTTTCTTGTTTTTCTAAACGCAGATTCCAACACCAATTAACGCATTCCTGTGCGATGGTACTAGAGAGACGCAGAAAATACGTAACCGCTGTGCGTAAACAAATGCGTAAGATGTTTTCACTGTCACTGCGTGGGCGAAGGAACAAAGATGGATCATTTTACGCAAAAATGTCCCTTGTGCCTATCGCCGTTGGTGGTGGTGCTGCTGCTGCTGCGTTTGATTCCGGTCAATAATGATACTTCATAATTGAGTGATTGGCAGGCATGATAAAACCTTGGCATCAAAGCTGTTGGAATAGAATACTTTACCAGAAAGTCTTCAAAAACAGCAGGCACAGCACCGGTGGTATGCGTAAAGCGTGACGTGGAATGATATTGAAGAGTAGAAAGGGAAGGTTCATTTTAGAAAATATTCGTACATACCATCAAAAACAACAAAAAATTGTAAACTTCACAGGGTTGCCTAGATAAAAAGGTCAACATTTTCATCACCACGCAGTGTACAAAAACCTGACTCTCAATTTTCGAATGATTAATCTACATTGGACAAACCAAAACGAAGCAAGAGAACATAGTGGGTAAACACAAATGCTCGATCTAAGAAAACCTTCATCAATCTTTTGTGTTTTGAATTCATTAATGGTTAAAATTTCATGTGCTTTTGTACGCTAGTTGTGATAGATTCAACAAGTTTTTCTTGGCCAATGGAATGAAATATTAGATTGCTTCTGAATCCGCCTAAAAGTATGCATCACAAATTAAATACCCCTACCGACAAGTCATGTAAAATACAAGCTTGTGGGTTTCTCGAAGTCAGTCAAAAGGTTAAGTTTGCTCCCTTTAATCTTTGTTCGAAAGAAACTTATGTTTCGTCCTCAACTTTCCAAAGTATCGCAGAAATGGGCTGAAATTGAATTGATTTCGTTTGATTAATTTTTGAACACCATTCGCTTAGTTAATGGCACCACAAGTGGGGGTTTTAATGGAAACGTTCTCAGAACATTTCAATTGACAGTTTCGCTCACATTTTGCACCAGAGTGCTGAGTAAACGGCAGTGGATCCTTAGAAAAAACGGCTCTTTTTGTGTGGTTGCGCCAAAGTGGCGTTAAATCACTAAAACCAATCAATTTGAACGCTACATTTGATTACAGTTCCTGACTTCTCGCGAATCAGTAAAACAGTAAGCAGCCAACCGTTCCCGACCAGGCATCACGGTATAACGGTTTGATCCTAGTGAAAGTTAACCCATTATTTCCATGGAAAAACCACGGCTCTGCATCAATTTCACCATCGAACGCAGCATCATGAGAAATGATTGTCAAGTGGTACCGGTTCTCGCGTGAAGAACTCGTTCCAAAACTGGCCAAAACTTTTTTTTTATTGTGTACACATATTTGATTTCGTTATTGAATTGAATTTCCAATTGATTTGGTGCCCGGTATTGCGCTTTTCACTGAGTGTCAATAAGACTAGCGCACCAACGCGCACACTGTAGCTCGATGGCATTATATGCTATTGCACGTCAATAATTCGAAATTTGAGCCAGACATCCTTGGAATATTGTGGCGATGGGTAGGCCACGATTGCTATGCCCTCCCCTCATGCGTAGGTTAATAACAAGACCAGCAGATTCGAGTTGGTGGGTATCGATCTTCTCGATGACAGTGAATTTCGAGTAGAATTGAAGACATTTACGCAAAAAGGGTGTTTGCGTCATTCGTCTAGCTATCGGATGCATCGTTTCATGTGAGGTGTATGAGGATATTATTATTTTAAAATAACATATTTTTTCTCCGAAAAAAAATGCACGTAAGTTTTAAATAATGAATGGAGTTGTTACGGTTATGTATTGAATTATTTTAAAAACCTCACACATTCGTTACACCCCTTGACGTTACATTGAAGAGACGTCTCACTTCAATCAGAAACGAAATTAAAAAGTAAGTGAAAGTAACAATAAGCCGCTACGCAACGCAAATAGAAACAACAAAATCAAAGCAAAATCACAACAGATCCAAGAAACACGTGTAAGCGGCACCATTCATCATGCAAAATACGAAACCTTCCCGAGAAATTACCTCGATAAACAGTTGATAATGGCAATTTGCTCGGCATTTTCGTCAACGAGTTTGGTTGGAAAATTTCAATTTTCTTCACAATTATGGTGAGTGCGTGGCGCCGATAAAGGGGGCGCAGAAAATTACCATGTAAATTGACACCGAGATGGCCTTCCAGTGAAATAAGCTTGAAGCACGATCGTTTGTGAAAGGTGAGCTAAGCTGTTTGATTATGAGCAGAGATTAGTAGCGTGCATCGAGGTTTTTCGGTCGTCTGGGTTGTTGGTCGAGTGGGGTAACCTATTACTTTGCACAGAGCCCCTTTGCCTGAATGATCAGAGAATGTAATTTAAAAATTGCTCTCATTGTATTAAGTGTTCATTTTGCTCAACCAACGGTATGATACAATTCAATTGGCAAGCTATTATCACTTTACACTCACATCGTTTAACATCCTTTGATGGCACTCATTCTGGCGTATTCATTTTTCAAGGCCTCTTGAGCTGTGATTGTTCATATTTTTCATAACATATCGATACTTGCCCATCATATGCCATCATATGAAGTGTTTATACCACAAACCACAGCAACATAAGTTGCCTATTGCCGTCAAACAGTTGCAGCATTCCTGAAAACTAGCGCGTGCTTCATAACTCAATAAACTTTATTAGTAGAAACCGACTACTACCGGCCCCAAGAGCTGTTAGTCCATCTGACCTTTTGCTTTGTTTTGAAATTTGATTTCCATCTCAAATGAGCGTCCGTTTCATTGCCTCCTGCCATGCCAATAGAGTACAGAGGCTACGGATGTACACTTCCTTGATTAGCAATGCTGGGGCACAACAAACTGCCCCAACATGGAGTGCAAGTATTCGTGAAAATTAGTCCCCTTCAGTAGAACATCAAGTGCAGCTGCTGGATTTATGACAGAAATTGTTGATGTAACGTACACTTGTTGACCATCCAATGCTACACCGAAGGACCGACTCCCACCAATGCTACACCGAAGGTTATATAATTGCTTTCTCTCGTTTGCATCCGACTGACAGACTGCGTGCAGTGTGCCATCTTCTTGCCAAGCTCGGTGTCTTATTTTCCTTTTCCAGTGGGGAGTGTCTAGTAGAGTAGGTCGAGGGATAAATTAATTTACCACGAGTTCGTTGTTTCCGCATGCAAACATTGAAACACTCCGATAAAAGCAATTGCAATCAAGTGCATAATGTTCGACTCGGTGCACAATAACTGGAGCCGGTTTACGATCGCTTCTCGATGAGAAAGCTTCCGAGAACAATGTTCGGGGCGTGCATTAGCAGGCGGAGGCCTCAATGGAAAGATTCTCACACGCAGCTACACACACACACACACACACACACACTTAGCTCGCCTAACGTTAAAACGCACAAAACCAAACCCATCCCGCTCAAATGTTTCCCATTACAAAAGGGGCAAGGTCGTTAGATCTGATAGTAGCAAAAGCTCACCGACTTGCATGGGTTCGCCACAGCTCCACACATAGCCCGGCAAGTGGGCCGTGGGAAATGGGCACGATTTTCACGCCCAACAAACACTTCTTCCACGGGGGCTCGGTTTCCACTAATCTAATCGATAGCTGAAGTAGTGTTTAGGTTTTGTAGGTTTACCTACGAACATCAACAGGCACGACACTGTAAACTTTGATTTTGGCAAGCGTATGGTAACTCATCTTTTGTTGCTAATGTCACTCAACTGTCAGTGAAATGAGCGTAAAATCGAAACTGTTTGATATAAAGATAAAACGGTGTAAAGAAAACGACTGTTTGACGATTGTTTACCATCGTTTCATATGATATGACTGAAAACAGAAGGATAACCATTTTTCAACTTTAAACATTCTTTTGTTAAAAAAAAACTGCTTCAATCCAACCTACTTCAACAAATGAACATATGAAAAAAAGTCTGACTTTAACGTTCGATTGAATTGAATTAACCCGATCATTTCTCGTTTACACGAACGGAAAGGTAAATTGATTATTAATTTGATTGGCACGTTGCACACTAGACGAATTCAACGGGCACGTATTGCGAGAAAGCTTCATAGAAAATCTCCCTAATCAAATGCCAATCCCATAGCGTATGCTCAAACCCAAAGCCAATCATGCAGCCTAATCTACCTCATCGTATGATAAAACGCATCGACGCTGCAAATTAGCCATCAATATCGGCGATTTTTGGTGGGTTTGGATTCCATCACTTCATCTGCAAAAGTGGCACATTCTCCCTCTTCCCCTCCCCCTTCCTTACTCAAATGCTCAGTTCAGATCCGCGAATAATTGAATGGATTAATGTAAACCCGTAACTGACCTTGAGCCTGTCCCCGGTTGGCAATTAATAGTTTCGTGAGTGATGAGCTTGGCTGAGCACATAATCTCGACACTGTCCACGGATGGATGGATGGATGGGGTGGATGAGTTTGACACTATGCAAGCGAACGAAAAACGGATTAATTACTCGCAATCAGTCACGAGCTTTGCACGAAAGCATCTTCGTTCTTTTTTTCTTTACTGTTTGCCCACTGAACCGATGAGAGTGAGCGGTGTAAATTTGGGGCAATAAAATGCAAAACGCTCCCAACGCCACTAATGACGATGGCCCAACATTAAGGTTCATCATAGCGGCTGTATACACTAGGCTTGGGCTAATTCGGCAGTAACTAAAAGTGGGCTAGGTGGACCTCGTTTATGAAAAAGGTTTACGGAAATTATTTATCCTCTTAACGTTGGGCCAAACTGAAAATGGTATAGCGTTCAGTAGTTACAATACAGCTAACAATTTTTTCAACCAATCTATAACGAGCTTCACATTCTACATATTTATGAAGCTTAAAGATGATAAACCGATAAACTGGTCCCTTATTCTCGTTTCGGCCATTCGAAAGGAGTTACGGCTGTGCTTCTTTCGGTAGCCAAATGTTACGGCGATAAACCCAAAATCATAACAACGTGATTGAGCTTAATGACATGCGATGATGTCGGGTGGTGATTTTGAAACCGTGTAAAGATCAGCTCCAAAAATTGCTCCAGATGGTTTCGGTTGATTGTGGGGTGAAACGGAACAAAACTACCAACCAGACAACAAGCGCCAAATGGTAGTCTTACCACGCTTTTGTCAGTCGAGGCATGAATTAACCGAAAAAAGCTTATATGTTGTTGTGACTGTGGGCAAACGGTTTGAATGAAAAGTCATCCCGCCAAACAGCCAAAACTGTGGTTGCAAAAGATGCGTGTTATCCCTTACTGTATTTCTGTGTTCTTATTCTGTGTGCACTTTGAGATGCTGTATGAGTTTAACACCAGAGCCATTCTTACCTGTGGTGTGCTGAGCAGAAAGGACAGCAGATAGGCGACGAACAAAAACCGATGACAGCGGCGGGCGGTGTTGAGCGACTTCATCGGATACTTGACCGCCACCCAACGGTCCACTCCGACCAACACCAGCACGTACGTGGACAGGTAGAGGCTGAACATTTGGCACAGCTTGAACAGCTTGCAAAATAGGTTCCCCGCCACCCAATCCACCGTGTAGTACCAGGCGGCTTCACCGATCAAACAAAACCCCGTCACTAGCACGTCCGCTATCGAGAGATGAAAGATGAGCGAATAGATGGCGCTCCAGTTGTGGCGGGTAACCCGCCGTGACTTTCGATTCTTCTGGATGTTCCACATGGTGGCGACGTTCCCTAGCAGTGACACGATCGCCATTGCTGAGAGTACGATCACCCGGATCACGCCGGACTTGGACAGTGTAGGGGCGTGCTCGTAACAGCTGAGGCCCGCTATCTCTAGCGCGCTACCATTTTCAAACGCGTAGCTAATGTTGAGCCGGTCACACTCTTCCCGCGGCAGGATTGTATCGCCCGACTGGCTCATGATGTCAGCGACGAGCGTGACCAGCCCGCTGGACAGCTGATGGACGCCTGGGTGAAGTAGCAGATTGGCCAGGCTTTCGTTCTGGCCAGTGCTCAGGTTGGCAAAGGTTGTGTTGAGCTGTTGTGACGTCTGCTGCTGCTGCTGGAAGGTAGTCGCAAGTCCCAGTCCAAGCATAAACGAAGCATTTCGGGTAAAGGATGATGGTTGAGCATGTTGCGCTTCCTCCAACGGAAACGCTCCCGCCAACGA
Source organism: Anopheles christyi (assembly GCA_000349165.1). Classification (NCBI taxonomy): domain Eukaryota; kingdom Metazoa; phylum Arthropoda; class Insecta; order Diptera; family Culicidae; genus Anopheles; species Anopheles christyi. The sequence goes on along the minus strand of KB680935.1, from coordinate 5,176 downwards.
GGTGGTGTAGTTTTCGAGCACTGATGATACATTTCCTGCTATCAATTCATACGTAGCCGTGGAGAGGTTAAACGATGGCGGCATTTTGCCGCTACCGGCCAGAGCAGAAATCTATCGAGAAAGAAGATGCAAATGAAAGCAGTTTTAGTGAGGCAGAAAAACAATCTAATGAAAATCACAATTTGGTTGATGATTGCTTCCAACAAAATAAAAAGCGTCTATTCGTCGCGCAAGTTTCATTTTTCAAAGTCCAATGCATTGTCCAGTTATTTTGTTTCCCTTTAAATTCATGTCAGACGACGTGACGACAGTTGTTGTTCGTTAATTGGTCTTGGTTCTTATTATGGCTGGCAGTGAACATTTCCAACTCAATTGTTAGCTAGAACGATTCGACACATTCCGAGGCACCCATCGAGCACTTCTAAGAACAAAATAATCCCATTGGGTTCCAGCGTTGGCACTGTGAAACAATTTCTTCATCAAATATGCGTTAAACAGATACAAGATATTTCTCATTCTACTAAAAATCTGACAAATGCTGAAAAATGCTAAACATCTCAAAAGCTCCACAAAACTAAGCAGGGGACATAAATTGTTACTGTACAGTGGGAAACATCATCTGACCCAAGGGTGTTATGTACGGTCCAGTTCACGGGACCAAACAGTTTGAAACATCCGACTTTGTATCGACGAGGAAAACAAAAGACAGACGGACCTGTGAGACTGTCCGCATTAAAAAAAAAACGCCCCAAAATACTCAAACAAAAATGTGTGCCGAAAGCTTGAAAAGATTTAGCGAATGCTGGAATGGCATTGTTTGCTGTTGAAGTTTATGCTGTAATGTTGAATTATTGGAAATGGTATAACTGTTTAAGTCGTCTACTTTACTAAGAAAAAGTAATCCATAAAACAGCTACAAACTAGAATGAGAAAATAATGCAAGTACTTTTCATAGCTCACCAGGGAGGCATTAAAGAGTCGTCGTCGAGAATTGAAAAAAGAGTCCAATAAATGTCCCCAGCAGGGTTGGATTCCAACCATTGCATACACCGGCAGGCACAAGCTTCCACCATACTTTCGACACGAACATACTTCAGTCAAAACATTCATTTTTCATTCCATGTTGCAACGTACCTCGCACGTACAAAGCACAAGACAATCCTCACGAAACATTTCCATTTTTTCTTCTCACAACTTCGCCAAGTTCTCCTCTCGACGCGTGTGTGTTGCAACCCATTTTTGCGAGTGGTCAATGTCTCACGGCAAACATTAGCGATGAACATACCCGCGTCCATAATGCTCTCGCGGTGATAAACAATCTGCTCCATAAATTAGTACACCCTGTGGGACGTTTATCATGCTGGTGTGTTATGGTTTGATAGCCCGCGGTATCCAAGGAAAAAAAATAAACTTTTTGGAAGATTTCAAAGCAGAGTACCATGCCGCCACCGGTGGTCGGTGCTTAACACTTATGACACCATTCATCAACCAAATGTGTATCTGTGGGTATGTGGCACAAAGTTCTTTACTGATACAGGTAGCCGGGTTTTTTTTTTGGTTTGGGAAAGTTTCTCTCACTTTCAGCCATAATAAACTTTTATAGTTCACACACAATATTTCAATTGTGTAAAAGTTTACCGTTTATTATCGTTTTATTTTTCTAACGTACAGAAAGATTTTCTTTTTGTGTTTTTGTTTTGCCTGGAGTGTGAAACTACGCCTCTTGAAGTATTTTCCTCCAGCAAGCCAACACATTCTGTGCCGTACGTGATGACTCCCCATGGTACGGGTGAGCTATTTGTTGATTCCATCCTTCCGACACGTCACGCACATTAATGGTGCGCAAGATTCGTGTGAGAGCACTTGTTTTTTTTTTCTTTTTGGGAAATTCGGGAAGCAGTCTCGGAATAATACTTGGATGAAACTTGATGCGAGTGGCGACGAGATGACCTTCCGTTTACCGCTGACCAGATGAACCTAAACTTTGGCTAATGGTGCGTACGGATCACTGGACACTGCGGGAAGAAATAGACATTTTCGATGTAATTCAATTACACCTGCCCGACAACGATGACGGCGATGGTTGTTGAGCGTGGCGAGAGTGGTTGGGTTCATTGGATTAGCCGATGGGCATGTGATGAAAGGTGCGTCACCCCGATGCTATGACGATATTATTTGGACGTCTTACCAAAACAATACACAAGGGATATATATAAATGCCAAATAGGACATTCGAAAAGTACCAAAACACCCGTTTCAGTTTAGCTGAAAAACATCAGCGAGACAGTTTTATATGCAACTGACGTGAGGTAGACTACGAGTTTGAGGAAAATATGATGTACATTTGGTAGCGCAATCTGTCTTCAAAAAACTGCCATCTGTAAAAGGTTCACTTTGAAACAAGATTGTCACTTTCGTTAAACTTTCCCGCAAGTATTATTAGCAATTTGTTGTCCGTTTTTGTTCCATAGCATCGCTCTTTCGTCTGCTTTGCTCGGGTTGTCACAGTAAGGAAGGAAAATAAAACCAACTCGTCATACAATATTCATACTGAGCCTTAGGTTCTTGGAAGCGCAGTTCCCACGGCAATGACAACGTGGAAAGATGAATTTCGGTACAGTTATGTAAATATTTCTACATCTTGTTGCAAACTCCAACTGGCGTCAATTACATTAGGCTTTGATAAGCACCTGGTATGCATCGGTCGGGCACGCAGCAAGTTATGAATTTCATGTTTCGAGTTTGTTATATTTCATATTTCGAATCGAATATAGCATCTGATGCTGTGCTGGAATTAAATCCCTGCAAGAGTTTAATAGTTACTTAATATGTAACAAAAGTATATCTATAAATACAAATGCGAAACTCGACTCATCGATGCATACCATCACAGCTTCCCTAACTTCCATGAAATCAGCTCCACTATCACCTCAAAATTAGATACAAACATTTCCTCCACACTTTGGCCACATCCAAATAAATAACCAACATAAAAACAAGCGCCCTCGAGAGTCGCATACCTTTTGGGTCGGGATGGGGATGGGTGCCGAGATGTGAGCACAACTGTCCATTGTCAGTACAGTATTTTCGTGTCACAGCGATTAATTGATTCCGGGAACTTTACCACCACTTTGCATCTAAATAATGGGCACGGCTTCATGGAAACCAGACGAAGCCTTCCCACTCACGTTACCGGGAGCATCAGGGGGAGGGTTGCGAACGTAACGGTCGCATTTTTGTTTTATCTGTCAACACACAAATCTAACAACGACGCTCGTATCACATGTTGTAAGCTGCTTCTAGGGGGGCCTTTTTATGGTTTAAGCCAAAGACCTACAAAGCGCAGAAGATGCTCCGAGCGACAGAGAAACAGACTGCGTTATTCTATCAGCCGGTTGTTAGCCGGACGATACAGCTTTCGTTAAGTTGCTAAATTGGGAAGGAGAAAAGCGGGAGTTGTGCAAACGTAATGGATCATTTGAATGTTGTTTTTGGGGTCGTTTTTTGTTTGTGCAATAAAAAAAGGAGGAGATAGAGCAACACATCTTAAACGATGAACAAGTGCTTTGGTTTATTTTTATGCTGCACATTACATTTGACTTGCTGCAGCGCGTTGATGGTGTGGTTTTGGTTAACAGAATAGGCTGGAGCAAAATGAGAAGTGGGGGAAAGACTTTCTCAGGTGTGTTTCATTTGCTTAATGTGTTTTTCTAAACGGCCTTTCACACACGCACACACACTAGCTGTAGTTGGTAGAAGATAAATGAGACGAGGATTTTACGAAACCTGTGCAGTAATTTAATGTAAGCCAAGAAGAATAAGGGATGAGCAAAAATTGTCCCATTTTTTTTCTCATCCGTCCGAGGTCAACGATTTCATTCTTGCCATCCAACCAATGAAGCGTGTAAAGGTACAATACACAGTGGCTTTGTGGCCGTTTTTTTTTTCAAACAAAAGCAATACAAGATAAAAACAGAAACGATGTGGTGGGACAAGATCCAAAGCATTTACAACATTCAAAGAGATTGGGATGAGGAAGGCCAAACTAAAACCTAAACAAAAAGCGCAATTAACCAAATCACTTCATCTGGTGGACGCGTTCCTACCGAGACCGCTGGGAAGCCATTAACAGGTTGTCGGTCAGTTGTCGGGGAGAAAATCGGGTAAGGAAAAAGCTTCTCAGCCAGCAGATTGCTACTTTATAATTTAATGACCCTAGAAGCAGCAGGGCCGCGAAGTGCTCCGACAGAACATTAGCGAGGACGTAATGAGAACGCAATGTTTTCACAAAATACTTCCCCTAAGCGGTTGATTAAACCTGACAGTTGCAATTAATGCCATTAAACACTCGCTTAAAAATATGAAAGAAAAGAGATGCTGTATGTTTATACAATAACCACACAACAGTAGATATAAAGCAAGGATAGGATGTTTATTTAAAATAGCTTAGAATTCACTTTGGGGCATGTATCACGCATAAAAAGCTTTACAATAAGCCATCACATTCAAACCGAAAGGGATGTTTATTTTCTCTTTCCATCAGAACGGGAAGGCACCTCAACGAGAAAGACAACATCAACAACATTCTTCCTTTCATTTCATGGGTTTGAAAGAATTCGTCCGAATTGAAAAGTTTGCCTTTCTAGAACACACACTCTCACAATAAAGAAAACCAGAAGCTTCTGTACCTTTCTGGTACACGCACGAGTGAATATCGACCTCCATAGGATTAACATTTCAATAAACAGAACGAATCGTATGTTTGTGTGTATACTCACCCACCCAACAAAAAAGTGACCCCAACATCTTTCTCTATTTTCCCATACGCGATTGTGACACTACGGGTTGTTTGGCTTCCTGCGGGACTTAATTACATTCGAATGCGACGACAAAAGGCTATTTCGGCTGGCGCAGTATTTTTCCAATGTCAAACACTCAAGCCAAAAGATGACACCGAATGATGAAAAGTGTTTTCCAAAAATAGCTGCCAGCAAGGGGGGATGAGAAAGCGTCTGTGCTTTGCTTTCCTTTTTTGATTGGTGATAAAATGTAACCCCCATATTTCTTAAACCGAGAATGAGCTCGTCTGAATATATCACGAGTGAAAGCCGTTTAGATGATTGACTTCAGTTTTTATTCAAGGTTTTATTATATTTTACCCAAAATTACATTCCGT
>KB680924.1:0-17147 GCA_000349165.1 Anopheles christyi | reverse complement strand
ACAAAAGTAGTACAAATGTAAAAAAGTGGGGAAGGAAGTGCCCACAAAGATTTGGCTCAAATTTGCTAACAAAAACTAAAGTTTCAATCGCGTAAGGGATTATTTGGTAATTTACACTTCAAAACTCTACATTATTAGGCAATTCTCCCGGATATTTGCATTGCACAATTTTTGTTATTATAGTTTTTATTCTTTCGAAGAATTGGACTGATGATCAAGGTTGTCAATCTGGACTTGTCTCAACGACGTTCTCATCCGTGAGCAGGCTACCAAAGAAAAGGAGATTCTTTCGTAACCAATCGTTTTTCAATCGCACCAAATTGTCTGTGTAAAATACGTACTCTTAGTGGACTGTTTGGTAATTTACACTTCAATACTTTATTAGCGTTTGATTTACAATATCTTAATATACATACTCTCGCAATGCGTTCTTGATTGGTAAAGGTTATCTTATACATGTCTAATTATTGTTATATTTTTAAAGATCTGCTCGTTCAATTTGTTAAGAGTTTCAGATGTATTTTAATCGGTATTATGTTTGTAAAAGCCGTTTTCTATCTTCTGCTCACGCTAAGAGTCTGCTCTTCATAAATGTAATGGTGGAAATTGGATCCCTTATAATATTTGTTGCTCTTTGTTTGGAATCTCAGTAATTTAACCAAAACGCTGAAAAAAAAATCATTCAAATATTCATTCTTACAATAACTGTAGCATTGAACGCTTTATACTATCATCCGCAAATACAACTTTTGGTTGAACCTACCGTTTTTTAAATGCTTTTAAAATGGTCATTAGAAATTTCATGAATTTTCCTCATCTTAGTTTATCTGTGATGTGAAAAGAAGATGTCAACAATAAATAAAAAATACTGCTCGTACATTTATGAACTAACATGCCGTTCAATCTTGTTTTAAATCTGGACTGATATTATTCTTGTACAAATACTGCTTTGCTTGCCTTATGTTTGCTCAGATATTATCAACTTTGTAATGGTTAATATGCCTAGTATGTTTAGTAAGATTATGTATTTAACAATAAATAGTTCAATAGTTTTTTTTTTATATTATTTAACAAGAAATACAGATGGTACCATACCTTCGACTAACATTAATCTATTTCGTTTTCCATCTCATTTGGAACTGATGAAAATATTATTATTTTTTCAATCTACTGCATTCATTTCTTACGTCTTTGATATATTAACGTACGTTTTGTTATGCTCATAATAAATACAATTAATTACCGTGCATAGCTGATACGTTGAATTAATTTAGAGATTTACTGAAAAAATAAACATTAGGATAATGATAAAATTTGTGAAGGAAAAAGGTGAAAATAAAATTTCGTTTGAGTTTATATTCTTTGTGTCGTATATAATATAAGTATATTAACACATTGAACGATATGTCAACCGAAAAAAATGAATCCTGATTTTGTCATATAGAAATAATAGTTTGAAATATTTCAACTTTATTTGAGTTTATTAAAAAAAAATCATCAGTGTAGACAATCTGACAAATGAGAACTTCAGAAGAAATCCCAAGAAATTCCGCGGCAGTAACCGTGTTAAATATTCAAACGAAAATTGTTTCAAATTACTTGAACCGTTTGCTTGTTAGATAAATTAGTAGGTTGAAATTTACTGCCGAATTAAAATTGTAGTATCTTTTTTTTTTGGTAATTTATCTACCTATTGTTTGCTGTTGTGTAAACGACCATGCTTTTTGTAGTTTGTTATATGGTGATCTATGAAAAAAAAAATGGAAATAATCATTTTCCACCATGTTGTCATTATTTGATAAGGTCCTTTTATGAGATAATATGATGAGAGTAGGAGAATGGGTAGCCAATGAAAACAAATTTATAAAATAGTATGCGGCATCAGTTTGCAACTGCTACCCAATATATAATACTCTTTCTGCGAATCATCCGTTGTAACATATATTCATTTCATGCTCAATTATTCTCTCGCAATCATCGATATCTTCACAAACTCAGGAAAGAAGGTGCAACGTATAGGAAATGTCTATTTCAAAGTTAACACATGGGCAAAATTGTGCAAATGGAATATCCGCGGAGAATCTGAAAAGGTTATTTTACAGCTCAAATTGTGACATGATTACATGTGCTGGTATGCATGGTTGCCAACCTTTCCGATGGGCTTTAATCCCAAGTATTTTGCCGTCCGTGATCCTAGATGCTCGCTGAAGCTGCTTAATCCTTCTTATCATCGTCTGGATCTTTCAGCGTATGCCACTGCGCTATCGGGCGCCTTGGGGATGCCAGCATGTCCGACCAATGACGTAGCTCCGTGCCGCTAGCATTGTAGCCTAGAACAACCTTGCCAATTGGTTCAGATGTTCCAATGCGATCATAATCCACCACCGTGACGACGAGATTTACTTTCTGTTGAATCAATAAGAATCGTTATTATTGAACTATTTTGAAAACTCGAACCCGACCACGTACACACTGAACACATATATCTTGTATTTTATAAGGGTAAACAGAATGGTTAGTTGCTCGAATGATCAACTACTAAGGCAATGTTGCTTGATCGTGATGGAACAGGATGGAACAGCCCCATCTCATTACGATTCATAGTATTTGATCTTTTTCTGCCATGCAATAATAGTTGTAAAGTAGAGTTTTTTACATAGGCTTGTGAGAGTCGTAGAGAAAAAATTGTTTGCATGAATTGAAGTTGAGTTGCGTTTGGTTGGTGGTATATATATTTTGTTGCTTAGTGGGCAGTGTAATGATTTTTTTATGGCAGAACATGGCTAACGACAGAGAATGAAATGAGACAAATGTTAAGAACTATGAACCATTTCAGCAATCTTAAAAATGTAAAACATGAAATAATCAAAATTAAAATTAAAACTAAACCAAAGTTTACAGACGTCCCATTTCAAACATGGTGAAATCGTTGTTTGCAACTCAAGTTCAACGCAAGTTAAAAAGTTTGCAAACTCATTTTTTCTGCTGTATTGGGTATATTGTACTGGGAAACATATTTGCCTACGTAAAGTCCTACTTGATTCGTAATATGTGTTAAATACTGGTACACGGAAATGTATAATACTCGATCAAAACTGTGTTTCTTTGTTTAAAGCGTATGTGTTAGAAAATGTTTATAAGTAGTGTTGCATTTAAACTTCTGACAGCCATTTATATCTCACGATACCAGAGAGTCCCGATAGATAGGTTCGCAACCTTACAACCAGTTGCAAGAATCAGTAAGACTTTCGGGCATATACAGGTCAAAATGTTAACAATATGAGGTTATTATGCCATTGCTGATGTTCGTGCCGTGTATCATTTGTAATGCTCAACCCAGGTATAATCAATGTTGATTTGTTTGTTGTTTGAACTAGACAAAAGCAGTGTCTAAAAAATGTCACGCTTCTGAGAAAGGCACACACAAACTTTAAAATCATCCGCGGCAAGATCGCCTATTCAAGTGCGAAACGTAATAGAAAGATAGATAGCTTATCAATTGAGTTCGTGGGCTAATCGTTTCGCTAATATCCAGAATACACGTATCTTGGTCGCAGGAGATTTCAAATTTGTCTGTGGAGTACGTTCTGCTTTCCTTTTTTATGCTTTGCATGTATGAGGTGTGTATTTATATTTGTTTTGTTACAGTGTATTGTAGACGTTTTTTTTTGTTATAAGTATTGACCGTGTTATGTTTTAAAACAATAATGCTGTTCTTTTCTACGCACAGAAAGTCTAATGTATATTGTTTACTCACAAACATTGCCATACAAATAACAAATTACTGATACTGGAGTTCAAAGATTGGAAAAGGTGGGAAAAGGACATTGCTACCACGTATGAGTTGTTTTGTATTCTATATATTTTTTTCAAATCTAGTCACAATGAAAATAATGGACTTTTTGTTAACACCATCACACACACTGTTGATATAATCATCGGTTGTGTCATAAAAAAAGAAAATCAAATTAAATCAGGAAGTTTTTTCTGATATGTATACATTATATGAATAGACACAAAAATACAAACGCACAAATAATTGTTTAAATACAAAAGAAAACATACATTGCCATTGATAGCGAAGCTTACACCGCATTGGGTGCATAGACAATAAGGGACATTATGTCAGAAGGATCATGCGATTAGATAGAAAATTGCAGGGAATACTGTACAATATCACAATACGGTTGTTCATGGAACAAAAAATCTGATAGAGGTTTCTATGCTTTTGGCTTGATATGTAGATATATACAATATATAAATACAACACAACACAGAATTTTATATGATAGTAGAATACATTCTCGCATACTTGTATTTGTTCGAAAGGAACTTCAAATGAGAACGACTCATTGTAGTAGGGGTTAAGTGTACATTTTTTGATACTAGTCTTTTTCTTTTTCAAACGCTTTCCATTCTGCATCAGGGCTATCTTGACGTATGGATCTAGAAAAAAGAGAGAATAATTTAATTTTTATCAAAAGTCATATTTGCGAGTAGCAAACATTCAAAAAGCCTACATGTTAAAAATGTTTAAAATTAGTATTACAATATATTGTTAAGAATAGCCCACCTGATAAACCGCCAACATCCATCTTTTTGAGATTTTTCGCTTCCAAGATAACGACAGTTAATTTACCTGCAGTGGGTACATAGCGTAATGAGAAGCAAATGTCTCCCAGCTTGTTTTCCTGTAAGAATAATAAATAAATAAAACGTGCATTTATTAAAATAGCCGACGTTATATAAGCGATCTGGTAATGTTATTCTAGCGGCACAGTTATGTAAAATCAACCAAAAAAGACATCTTTAGGATATCATGCTTTTTTGATCTATTAAAACCAGCGGCAAATTTAAGTAATAATTGGGATACTTTTCACTACGTGCGTCTAAATCTTAGCATTTACATTTTAATATTCACTCAGCAATACTTGACTCAAAAGTTTAATCAGGGTTTTATGCGTTGTACAGTCTCTTTCTATTTCATTAGGCGGATGCAAATCTATACAATATGCTGCAAACAAATTAGCGTATATTTTGGAACAGGTATTGGTGATTTAATTTACCTACTTATTTCTTATTTGACTATGCACGTTCATTGTACCTGTTTTTTTTTGCTTGGTTAGCATTTTTAAAATATTCGATCACGGAGCTTTTTTAACTCCTAATATAATGGCTAAGGCATCTCGCTCACTCTTCGAATAAAAGTATGTATGTACTAATAATTATACATCTGTTTTGAAGCTCTATCGCAGGTAAAAAATCGCAGGTTAGCTCCAGTTTTTTTCTATAGAATATTGGAAAATTACGATGAATTTAGGTATTTATGAGCATTTGTCAAAACTCAATAGGGACCATGAATGATTTCTTAATACGTGTTTTTCTTCTCAGTATCCATCTTGTTTTGCATCATTATTACAATATTGCTAATCAACCCGTACTCATTAAAGCGCTACGTTAACATGCTCGAGTTTATTGGTTGAAATTTGTGATTCAGTTTCAAGCCACATTGTTTTAAGCATATCAACAAACACGTCGTATTTATTATATTGGGCCTTCTAAACGCGCATCAAATCATACGACGACGTACAAAACAAAAATGAAACGAGGGATGTTGTATTGCTTACTTATGGTTGTTAAAGGGGTACACAATTCAATGACTTCTTTTGCTACAGATGGTCATCTTTTAATTCAGCTTTTTACAGCATTTCACGGAGTTTTAACTATTAAACAAATAAACTAAGCTAATGGGAAATATCTATTGGTATGGAAAATTCTAGCATTGCTATTCTTAAAATTCTGTATCGATATAGTGTTGTAAATAGGACAATATCGCCAACCAATGTCAATAATTTAACAAACATCTCAAACACGGGATCGAGACGTAAACAAACGATAAGCTTCCAACCACATTCCATGTTTCTATGTTAAAAGTATATTGCACGAATAGGAGACAAACACGGACTTAGGGGTTAAAACGTGGTATTGCAAAAATATATACTCAAATATCGTTAAAAGAAAAACATATTATCAGGAAGACACCCAGCTCAAATGAAAAGATTAAATTAAGTTTTAATTTTTTGTATTCTAGATTTTAACATAAAAAGCATCAATGGAAGGATCAATATGAATGATGAAAGCTTAAAGTACGCGTATTAAAAAAATCACTAAGCATTCCACAATGAAATGAGAGAAAATAATAATATTTTTTTAAACTATTTTAGAGTCCTTACACGGGAAAAACAATGTAATGTTATCGGTTTTTTATTAAATAGATGAAGGTATACAGAACTATGAAATGAATGAATGATGTTCTATATTTTTTTACAAATAATCGACTACATATGTTGAAGAGAATCATTACACTACACTCAAGCCAAACTACATTTTGTAAAACGAATAACTTTTTTTACAATGGCACGCACGATGTAATTTTAAAGTTAAAAGGTCGGCCTTAAACAACTAAAACATACAAGCGACTCGAGATTAAGTAATGCATGTTCATCCATCGACACGTAATGAAACTGACATTTTTCTAATAAAAGCGTTTAGAAAAGGATGTATACCATATAGCAGAAGTAGATGTTTTTTTTTCTACATTTTGATCGCTTTCATTGGCATTTGGTATTGGCAGCATGTTTCGATTACAAGCTTTCCACTGATGGCATAGTGCCGCACGGAAAATTTCTTCAGTGTTGAATGAATGTTGAAAATTGCTGCTTGATCCCAGATTAATTAATTTTAAGATCAAAATAAAATCAGTAGCATGTTACAAAACCGGTGCTGATAGAGAACATCGCCAAATCGAATAATCGATTTGATGCATCGCTAAGCAAAAGAATAATAGTTCCTCTGCCATAACTTTGGGGTATTTTGTGAGAATCATCATTTAACACACATGTTTTACATTACACAAAGCTATACAAAAGCCAATACGATCAAACAATATACAGCAGCACTTTAACTGGGTAAGGTGGTATTGAATATTTCTTGATGGAAACAATACTTACGTGTAATGGTTTTATCGAGTTATATATTTGAAGCAGTTACATGCATATAAAATATGTTAGATATTTTTTTTTTGATGTAGACACAACCATTCACAGGCGTAAGCACAGCAGAGAAAATTTGAGGAAAAAGAAAAAAACATTTTACGTCAATTAAATTAGTTTTCAAAAATCAATCAATCGGACCACGATAGAAAAACTTAAAACTATCTCAAACAGTGTTCATTCAACTCATTTCAACAACCTCTATGGTACTAAGCGCCGCGTCTGTTTGCCTTCGTTTACATGGTTTTTATAACTCAATGCTTCTTTGTATTGTTCAAATGAATTGAATTGAGTGTATCGGTTAACATACAATCAGTGTAAGGTGTTGAATACAGCTCTCAGAACAATGAATGTTTAATATAAAGCTGTTGAAGATTGAAAAATGAAAAGAATAATCATAGTTTTATAGTATGCATATCACGTCAAATAGAAAATTATGCTAACACGTAAGCAATATATGAAGAATGAAATGTAATTCAAATTAATTAAAATCAATAATTATATGATTTCTATTGTTGTCTATTTATCAGGATTTTGATCGTTTCAAATGAGTAGGATTTGAACTGGGTGTAGGTTTAAAAACAGAAAGGAAAGAAAACATATTTTCAACATACTTAACAACAACCGCGAATAACCTGATAAGCTTCCCATACATAATCCCGCAAGTTGAATACTTTTCTCGAACAATTAAAAAATGGATCGTTGGTTTTTCATCCACTGATAATAATGGCCAACTTCGGTTTGAACCATTACAAAGCTGTGGTCAAGTTGTTTAGCAATGCATCATATCAAGAAAAGTGCTGTTTCGTTAACATGTACGTACCTGTCCCCCTTCACCCTCGACGCTCTGCAATTCTCTCCATTCTTCAATCGTTTGTGCTAAATCAATCTGGCAAAGCGGTACCTTTACCTCTCCTATTTGGTCATGTTTAGAGAAACGGTCAAAGTCAAAAATAGCAAACACCAGCGTCTTATTCATTGCCTCTGCATACGGGAGACTCTATCAAAAGAAAGAACAAAAACAAATAACATATTATTCACATTGCTTATTTTAAACAACAATACTTACTATAACAATACAACATATAGATAGATACACGTTAAATCGTATGAATAATTATCTGAATAACCCATAACTGATAACTGGTAAGGAGCAGATTTAATATGGCGAACATTGGTTTACGTAGAAATGATGTACTTTTTGTTTACCTTACGATTGAACGATATTTGTTTTGACAATTTATATGCCCTTCCAAAAATAGCAACTTTGCTTTGAATATCGCTTATTATCTATTCAACGTATGTTGTTATTCGCATTATCATATTATTTCTTTTCTTGATATATTATTCATTGAAGACTTCTAGATTGTAACTTACCTTAAAGGTAAATGATTCGTTAAATACCGGATTTAGAGTTTTACGATGAACTTTCGTTTCAAATTTCTTCTTTTTATCAGGTAGTAGGTACACTTTGACGTAGGGATCAGAAGTACCTCCCATATCCAAAGCAGGAAGTTCTTCCGCTTGTATCACGGTGACGGTGAGAGCATTCGAATTGAAATCATATTCCAACTGAAAATAAAATATCGAGGTGAGGTGAAAAGAGGATAAGATCATTTCTTTCATTTGATGTCCAACAGCGATGTACCTTGTACTGCAACTTTCCTAATTTTTGCTCGCTTTGTTTGCTTTCACCCTCGTCTCCTTCTTCAGCATTTTCGGTAAGCTCTTCCATGTCAGGTTGTACCTTTAAACGAGTTCATTGAGAGTGGAATACACAAAAATAAACGAGAAAGCAATATGTAAAAATAAAAATATATTAGAATGGGCGATTATGTTGCTCAGTAGATGAGCTATATTACAACACAATCTAACATTAACATTCATCTAAAGTTGGTTCAGCCTTAAAGAGGGTTTAACAACGATACAACATTTTAGTGAGAATACACGATTACAATGCACCTGTACACTGACACTTAATGAATGAGATTCTACTGAATACCTTTTCTTTGTATGCTGAACCTAATAATTGTACCGATTTCAAATCAACTCCTTTCATGCCCTTCTTGCCATCTTTGGATCGTCTCTTTCGGCAGCAGCGACGGATGCAGAAACCGCAAATGCCCAAAATTATCAGTACTATGACGATGATGATAGAAACGAGTCCCCACGTTGGAATACCCATCTCATGGGCTAACGCCTCTGTCATCTCGGCCGCCTTATCTCCCAGCTTTTCCGCCTCTCCCTTGGTTGGGGATGCCGTGCTGAAATCTTCATTCTCCTCTGAAAATATCATACCCAGAGCCAATGCCCAGAAACAGAATGTTAGAGTAGAGCATTTGGAATGAAAATTGTGTAATTAATAATTAAAAAAAGGGTTTTTTAAGAATTTCTTTGGATCATACTTGAGCACATAAAACAGAAATTGTAAGAAAATGTACATAGCCCGTGTAAGGATAATGCGTGACCGTAATGTGTATTAGATCAATATTGTGTAAGTATTGATCAACATTGACAAAAAAAAAAACAATTATAATGTTTTGAATGAAGTTTATTTTGCTCTGCTAATCTTTTTTATTCATTACCGCACAAAATCGCACACACACACATATATATATATATATATATATATATATATATATATATATATATATATCTTCTTTGGTGGCCTGCTCACGGATGAGCACGTCGTCGAGACATGGGCAGATATATATATATATGTATATATATATATATATATATATATATATACATATATACACTCATACATACATGTCAATTCGAACACATCGCTTGAATACACAACTGTTTCACATAAGTTTTTTTGATTGATTAGTTTTGAAACGATCTCGTTATATAAGAGACTTCTTAATAGGCTTTTCGTCGAATTTGGCAAAAAAAAATCCTGTCTTAAATGAATGAAACTCTTCTTACCAAGTTCAAGCTCAGACTCCGTAGTAGTCGTGTGGTGCTTTTGCTTGTGTCCGAATATTTTTGTAGCTAGTGTACTGCCAACATCTGCAAGCTTAGCCGTCTCAGAATCCACCTCAGCATCTCTCTTCCACAAACGGGCGTTGGGAGCCATTTTTAAGCTTTTTCTGGAATTAATGCACGCAACCATCACTTTAAGCAATATTTTCCCTAGTCACTACAGCCATGCAAACGCATGGACGCCTATTTTTTTATCACATATTTTGGAACTTCTAAAATTTCTAAGACGACCATTGTTAAAGCAATTAATTCATGCCTGGTTTCCAAACCCCTAAGCTACGCATAATTTACCTTCGAACTTGCACTTTTATTTCTTGATAACTCCTGAACTTATCGCTGTTTCTTTTAAATTATCATCGTATTTGTATCTCGAGCAAAAAAATGTCCTTCACTTCAGTAGTGTAAGTATCATTCACTTAACTAGTATTGAAACTTGAAAGAACAAAATTTTCACATCCTCAAGATGGTAGCTATTGAACATGAATGAGAAAATCGATGCATATCATAAAAGATTGTAAATGAAGTACATGCGCATTTCAAACTGGCATGCGTACGCAATTCGTGACAACGTGCATAATGTCAACATCAGTTTTCCGTATCGTATAACAGTTTTAGTTAAAGGATTTACAAATTGTAGATACTTTTGAGCTGTTGCCATCCATATTACACCAACAAGATTTCATATCTTTTACAAATAAACTCACTGGAACAATAAATAAATAATAATAGTAACTTAAGACAAAATAAAAATAACAAATGTAAAATGTTTGTATCTTGCGACAAAAAACTTATTTAATTTGTTTTTTACTTCCTGTAATAGCGCTTTCCTAGTCGTTTGCAAGCGAGCACTGACGGTGAAATAATGAAGACAAAAAAGCGACTCTGAATAAGAATTACTTTTTTGTTATTCCAAATGTTTTGCTTGTTTATTTAAATTTGTATCAGTATGGCTTTTACATAAAATAAAATAAAAAAGTTTCCTTCCTAAAAATTGACATAAATTCATTCACAGATGGACCATCGAATTAGAACAAGTATTAAACGTTTTATGAAGCTTGTGGATGTTTTGCAAAGTTATTTCTTTCGATTTTGTCTATTTAGTTAGACTTGAGTAAATATGATGCTTTTAATACTTTTATTTGCAAATCTGCACCTTACACAGATCAGGAATTGAATAAAAAACAATGCTGCTGAAGTAATAATTTAATACGGAATGGGATTTAAATCTTTAGGTTTACGCGAATATTTCAAGCCCAGTGTATTGCTTATATCATCGATTACAGCGAGAGCGTAGTCCAACTGTTCTTTTGTATGCGCAGCCGATAAGCAAAAGCGAATTCGTCCTTCCATTATTGGAGTAGCAGGAAAGCCAACGCCAACAACGGCAATATTTTTGGCGGTCAATGTTCGAACTACGGCTCTATAAAAATAATGGAAAACATGGGTGTTAATACAGTGTGGGCATTATTCGTAAATGACATAAATATTACCCAATTTTAGAAAACAAATATACAAGCATTGGAACTACGGGGGAATCTTCGTGGCCATAGGTTATAACACCAATTTGTGCCAAACGTTTTCTGAAATATCGCGTATTTCTGGCCAACTGCGAAATACGATTCTGGCCTTCCGAAGAGCCATCCAATCCAACAATAATTTTCATGGAAGTTATAATTTGTTGTGTTACTGGAGGAGACATGGAACTCGCATAGCAATGAGCATGGCTATGTACTCTCAGAAAGTTAATGAGTTTCTGAAAATAAAAGTTATGTAAAAAAATAATATAATTTTTTAAAGAGAGTTGAGAATGGCAAAATTTACCTTCTGGCCCGCAATGTAACCTCCAGCAGAACCAAAACTTTTTGTAAATGTTCCCATTAAAATATCAATGTCGTTAGGATCAACTCCATAATAATCTAAAATTCCACGACCTGATGGTCCAGTGGCTCCGATGCTGTGTGCTTCATCAAGATAGATGTAGGCTTTGTACTTCTTTTTCAATTCAATAATTTCTGGAAGCTTGACGATTGACCCCTCCATGCTGAAAACACCCTCGACTATAATAAGAATCTTTTTCCAAGGCCTTCCACTGCCTGGTTGTCCCGCTATAATCGATTCCCGAAGAACACGTTCTAGGTCGCCAATGTTATTGTGTTTAAAGACCTTAGGTGTGGCTCCTGATAGTCTCAATCCTAATATAATTGAAGCGTGATTTTTCTCATCACTAACCACCAAACAGCCTGGAGAAATCAGAGTGGGAATGTTTAAAGAGTTGGTTGCAAAACCCATACCAAAAACGATAGCATCCTCAACTCCCAAAAACTTTGCCGTCAGGGATTCAAGCTCAATATGCAGCGGATTTGTTCCTGTATTAAAAAGCGCATGATATAATTTGCTTGATATTATTTTACTATAATACAAAGATTGTTGCTCCTTACCAAGCTCTCTACGTGAGCTACACGCTGCTAAGCCGTATGTTCGAATGCACTCTTCAGAATCATCAGCACAAGGCCCTTCATTTTGTGCAAATCCTAGATAATTGTAAGAACCCAGATTCAAGCATTTTGTTTCCGTTCCCGTAAATCTACAATGAATTGTTAATAATGATGAGTTAATGATGAGGTTTGAAAATAAACTCGGCTTCAATTGGTGTTGCTTGCTACATAACGCACTCAAAAGACCAGCCATAATCCTTCGTAATTCTATCTTTCAGAATTACTTCTGAACCCGGAACGCTGCAAATAGGTCTATTCCAACAATCTTTTACGCGTCTGTAAACATAGCGTAAATAAAACTTTTCAAATGCATCGTAGAGCGGCACGTAGCCCTATGAAAAAGAGGAATTTTGGTTAATGTTCCATTGTAACAGGCTAATATACTATAAATTGCCCTGATTAGCTTACGTCTCTATGCTTTTCAGTAGCCACTTTCGGTGTAAAGAAAAGTTGGTTAATGTATCCTAAGGTAATTGAAAGATAAAGAAAAAGGAATAAAAGGCGATTTCACAATAGTCCGTGAGGTCAATTTTAAGTGTGTTCATACCCAGTATCATTAACATGTAGAATCCAAGATAGGTAAAACATGCAGTATGAAGTGGAACTTGCTCGTACGATGATTTTGATTGTTCGTTGCTCACCATTTGTCTGTGTTGTCTATTATACTATAACAATATAAAGTACTTGGTTACGATAATGGTCTTATTTGCTACTTTTCGATGATTCATACCAAACTTACCTGCAATCTTCTTTTCCCATTTTGACCAACATGGCCAGATGTCTGAATTGAATTAATTATGTCACCGTTCCGTGAGCAGATTAAAGTAGTCATGATTGAAAATGGTCAAATAACTTTTTATCACGCGATGTAGATATTTTCACTTAATCTCGCCTTTATCCGTATGGCACGGCACCCAAACTGAATTGAAAACTGTCAAACATGGTTCGACTAATATTTCTGTTATCTCGGCTGTCTCAAACAGAGAATTTTTCATTGTATTGGTGCGTCCTTTGTAATATAGGGCTCAAGAACAAATTAAGCATATACCTCCAACATGTGGTTGGAAGTTGTAACTTTTTTAAATATTAATATTGTAAATATTTGCGTTATGATTTGGGTTTTTGCATTTCAATACCAAATATGAATGTAACAAACGAAATGCAATTACGAACGATTCTTCTTTCTTTCTTTTTTTTGGCTTAGTAACTAGTGGGCTTGGCTATCCATGACTTATAAATGTACCCATAACAGGATAGTCGAAAGTCGTGCCTACTAGAGGCTCGGTATAATCTAAAATTTTAACCCAAGGTAGACATGTTGATAGTTCGTATGACTTGATGACTGTATCACGGGTCCGTGAAATATAATTGATTTCGTATCACCAAATTATACAAATCTCTAACCCTGTAATTTTAGGCCATTTCACAAAACACACACAATCGCAAATATGAAAAGCATTATAAGAATCTGAAAAACAGGTCTGACCATCAAATGTAATGTGTCAGATAAAAGCACAAAAATCAAAAATGACATTTCCGATCAACAAAATCGCGCCAATTACATAAAATCATGCACTTGAGGTATTGGACTAATGGACCAAACCAACCATTAAGCCCCTATTAAGGCTGGTGTCAGTGCTTGGTCGTATAGGACTTTGGTCATACGACTTTTCAATTTTTTGTATGGGATTTGACAGATAAAGTCGGATGACAGTTTTGGTCGTACGACCAATCCCATACAAAAAGTCGTGTACGACCGAGCACTGACACCAGCCTAAATTGAAGAATTATTCAGGAATTAAGCTGTCAATCGTTTCATTTGGTAGAAAATTCCTCTCACCAGGTGTAATAGTTTGCAAGGAATAATGGGATGGAATATTTTTTCAACTTATTGAATACATTCATTTCAGAACACAAATGAGGCTATACAATATTCGTTTCAATGTTCAATATCCAAATAACTAAATATTTAGTCGAAGTTAATCATTTTGTTTGAGTTTTTCTTGTTTTTTTTTTAACCTTGACAGGGCAATTCTATTCGATGATAGATGCTGAATCCGGCCTGACCATTTCATATTTAATGCCATGGTAAAAGCTATCAAACGTGTTTTGACGTACCTATTCGATTCCAAATTCCTTAATATAATAGCGGCTTTAACCGCGTAACACGGGTAAAGACTGTAGTAATAGCACTGACGAACTGACGTGACAGTCGGAACAAAATGAGTTTTAAAAGTTGTCCTCATATTTCAAATAAAAATAAAGTCTTTACCCGCGTTGGAGAGCGATACTTGTTCCGACGCTATTTTATAGCACGTGCTACCAAAATTTTTAAACACAAAAACTAGAAAATGCTGATGTTTTTCATTGTATGTCGCCTCGCTCCGAGCGTTCCGGAGCGACTACCACACCGACCACTCCGGAGCGACTATAGCTCCGAACACTCCGGAGCGTTAGAAGCGGAGCGGGCTCCAAGTAGCAGTCGGCGCGGGCTCCGGAGCGGTCGGTGCACATCACTACCGTACATCCTTTTTTGATATGTCGTTCTCCAAGCTTGTTAAATGATACAAATATTTCATGCCTCAAATTTTGACAGCTTCTAGGTGTGTGAAATACGCATGCCCTGTCTCATAGAGCTTTGTAAAATTGGTGTCCTATTTGCAGTAAAGAACAGTCGCAATCGAACACGATAGTAAGAAATATGCAAAGTTTAACTATGGATAATTTCCAGGACAAGTGTGAAAATTCTCTATTAGATCTGAGTTTCGAAAACATTGGATCCACTCTTGGAAAAGAGAGTACATTAAATAACAAATTTATAATGGAGGAACACCGTGAGGAAATATTATTTTCCAATAAAACTGAACCAGAAGTTAAACCAAGAGATGGTGATGTTTTTGATGAGTGTATGCCCATGATCCAGAGCACATATAGAGATGAAACGTTGAATGATAAAGATGAACCATTTTCGGAAGTTTCGGCACATACGCGAAATGCAACCATTGAGTCTTCTGAGATCATGGGTAAGGTTGAAAGTGACTACATGAATCCGTACGCAAGTTTACGAATGCAAAAGGAGGAAAAGTCTCCTTTATGCGAGGGGTCAGCTGCTGCTGCTGCTAATACTGCACCCGATGAAGTCCTAGCGGAAGTTAAACTACAACCAGAAGAAAAGAGCTCTTCAACATGTTTCAACATTAGCGATCAGATAGCTGCCACCGTTACTCCCACAGTAGCTTCAGACGAATGTATAAAAATCGAACAAATGTTTAAGGACTACGGGTTGGGTAAGTTATATGAAAATTATCTTTGTAAAAAAAACACATTATACGTCTTCTAATACTAGCATGCCGGTACTGTGAGAAAAAGCTCGTGCCTACAGTACGGTCATGCGCAGTATTAGTGATTGCGCATTATCTTTTGTGCACTAAGGGATTCGAGGAAAACGTATCCTAGATTTGGTCAGTAGTATTTGTGCAACAGTGAACGGGCGGATGACTTTATTTCGCATGTCATACCACACAAAGAGAAATGTAAAAATCGATATTCACTTCAAATCATTTTATCCAGAGACATTCTACACAGTTGTAAAATAAGTATTGCAAAGGTTTAATTGATTCAAACTTTTACCCGTCGATACAAAGTGTGACTCATCTTAATTTTACACTTCGGAAAGAAAAAAATACATTTTTGTGTTTCACGAATATGAAGGGAAAGGAAGCATGCAGTAAACCTACTACACCCCTTTTTATTTGCAGTGTGATAAATCCGTGTACGTCAATGTTGCTTGGTAGTTGAAATACCTATCTCATCGTGATATACGCAATAAGTAAAGTATGAAAAAATATCCAATAATATTCTTAAAATCTCTTCCTGTTACAGATACATGGTTTAATCCAGGGAGGTTACATCCTAAAGGTAAGTATTTTTAAGGCTGCAGGGCAAGCAAAAGTAATACAGAAACTAATGCATTCAGAATTAATGATACTTTTTTTTATCAAATGGATTGTTGGCAATATTATTCTTGATTATAGGTAATATTGTTGTATAGAATAGCAGAAAAAATCAAATTTTATGATTTACTAAACATTGCCTCAACTCAAAATGCGTATCGCACTGTCTGGTTTCTCAATGTTCTGCTTGGTATTTCATCCGGATTCCGCGAAACGATGGTTACAATGATCAACTCATTCTTGTTTCTTTTTTTGTATAACTGTTTTTTTTTTGTGATTTACATTTAGAGAACTTTTACATTCATATTGTTTATTATTACATTATGTACTGTTAGAAAATCGTCTAAAATTCGATGTTTTTTAATGCTGTGTGGAGGAAGAGAGCGTTCTGGATTCGAAACAATTCAAATCGTCTTATGCAAGGCCCCGGCGTGTCTTTATGTAGAATCATAAAAATTAAATAAAAAATACCATAACGAAATTTCCAGTAAAAACTTTGTTTTTGCTGTTCCCCAAAAGTGCTTTATACTGTTCCCCAAAAGTGTATTACGGCAGCGTGAATTCAATTTAAAGAAATCTAGCATGATTTTAATGCATTTTTTTGTATCCCTCGTACAAGTTCGTTTTTCAACTTTTCGGTATGAAATATAAACGAT